>LNAC01000342.1:5260-120763 GCA_002007465.1 Ailurus styani
TTGTCTCAAAAAATAGTGAGATCACTCCTGCTGGAAATACACAGGCAGGTGCTGAAGAGTGTGAGCCACATGACTACCAGTCTCTTCCAACCTCCACATACCTTTCCTTCAGATCACCTTCACCAGTTCTCACTGATGTAAATCAGCTGCTGCAGGACTTCATCACTTCGTGGGAACATCTGCATTTAGCCTATATCTCTGTCAAGTCATTACTGCACATGCCCAGTTTCAGAGACATGGTTCCTGGCACTTGCCTGTACTGGCTGGTCCTCCTTCTGGGTATCCTCAACATTATTATTGGTATAGGTATTGAGGAAGCTTGTTCAAATTGCTTTAAAGGTTACATATACTCTTGTAATAATACCAGTGACGTTATCATGATACGGATGAAATAGGTGATGCTACCAGCTCTCTGAGTAAGGGCCACACATGTGCTAAGAGCCTCATATGCATTATCTCATTGAAACCTCCTGGTAACCCTATGAGGATTGTGTTATTGTATCCATTTTACAAATAAGGAAACTGAGTCAGAGGGGCGAGTACTTTGCTCAAAGTAACTGAGCTAGAAAGAGGCAGAATCTGGACTTGAACTCTGGTCTGGCTAATGCCTCTAAAGTACCTACTGTTAAACTACTACATTCTACTGAAGCGGTTTCCAAACTGTGGTCCCTGGACCAGCAGTTTCAGCATCACCTGGGTACGTGTTAGAAATACAAAGACTCACATCTACTGAATCAGAAACTCTGGGTGGGGCTCAGTGATCTATGCTTTAACAAACCCTCCAGATAATTCTGATGCTCACTAAAGTTTGAGAACTACTGATCTACTCAACTGAAAGTTTGCCTAGGAAGCCACATTCTACTTTATTTGAACAATTTTTTGTATTTGAATTTGAGTATGCAGTGGCTCCTTAATCTCTCTTCAAGGGCAGAAAGACAAAGCTCAGTTACAGAAAAGCCAGGTTTCCTGTCCCTTCCCTGAAATAGGAAGGGTGATTCTTTGTTATTCTTGGTGAGGGAATAAGAGAGCTGCTGTTTTAAAATATAAATAAGAGGGAAACCAGAAGGAAAGAAAAAAATGCTTTTTACAGAAGAGCTAAGCTGTTGTGGTTAGACATAATGAGTGAATAGACTAAAAAGATCTCAAAATTCCCTTCAAGCCTTTATATAATAAATAACATTAAATGTCTACTTAATCAAAATAGGTAAAATAAAAACCCTTCCTAGCATGCATGCTTTCTTTACAAAAAAAAAAAAAAGAATACGTACATCATATCTTTAGAAATACATCAACGGCAAGGGTGTTTCCAAGGTGGCATAACCAAGGGCTGTTACCATCAGCTTTCTTTGGTTTAAAAAATAAAACTCCTCTTAGCTTTGCAGCTCATGCTGCCTAGAATGTGACCTTGGTTTTGTCAAGCTTATCTTTAGTCCGTGGCACTGTGCAACTCTGCAAATCAGTCTATAATCTCTTTAATATCTTCCCGCACGTGCAATTTTAAAGCTCAGTCATCGGCATATAAGCCATCCTTTATTTCAAGGTCTCTAGCAATCCTCGTAACCCATCAGATACAAGGGCTTTCCCAAGGACACGGGGGTCAATATGAGTGGTATGAAAATCGTGTGTAAAACAAGATGATTTCTCCACAGGTGCTGGTTTCCCTGCCAAAGGTAATGAGTGGCTTTTCATTCTATAATGAAGTAAACTAAGGACTGCCTTACTCCACGCATATGTGAACATGGTAGAGTTGGCTCAGACTACACCACATCAAAGGTAAAATAGGCACATTACACCTGCAAAGTCCTGATGTCTGAGTCTGAGTCCGTGCTTTCTTATATCCCTCTTGTCCTCCTTCCTCCCAGAAAGGGTTGTAGGGAGGCAGTTAGGTAGTGGATAACCATCATCATCCATTTTTATAAGACAGTAGAAACATGGACCTCACTAACCCCCCTCTCCACCAAATACATCTACATAAGACCTGTGTAAAGTTACCGGTACTCAGGAATGTAGAGAGTCAAAAAAAAAACTGGGACAGCCCACCATAACTCATCATAGGTTTAAGGATTATCTATATATATCTAGATATCATACAATATCTAGAAAATGCCAACTGGCTCCACATGTCCTCTTCAATCCCCCCAAAAGGCCAAACAGGAGGAAATGGACTCAGTAAAAAACAGGACCTATTTTGACTGATAAGTCAAACCAGATGATTCAATTACTGGAGCACTCTCCCAAAGAAAACTCTGAATAGGCAACACTGAGCAATGCTAAGCTCTGGGTAGTCTGGTCAAGTACCTATCTGTCTGAAAGCAGTGGTCAAGGCCTCCTGAAATCTCTTCCATCTATGGTTTTCAATTGCATCCATGATAAGAGGCTGAATACAAATTGATCTCTGCCAATGTCTTCCCTAACCCATGTAAAAAGGCCACAAAAATTCCACTTAATAACAAACTCATACAGCCAGTGACAAAAGTAGAAATGGATACTTCATTTCTACACACCCTATACTGGGTATTTTGTGTATATGAACTCATTAAATCTCATTCACAATCTTGCAAAATGCAAACACAACTTTTTGAATTTAATGGATTACATCCAAAGTTGGAGGGTTTAATTCCAAATTTTCATCCATAACTTTGATCCTGTGTAGTCAAAATATGTATCAACAACCTAACAGACCGTGAAGTCATGTTTAATGGTGAAAGTGTAACTCACCCTTGCCATGTCCACCAAGAAGTTCTCAAATAATTTCCAAATGTGATTACTCGTGTAGATTTCTTTCATTTCCACTTCAGTGTCCACGTAACAGTGATTAACAAAATTCACATAAGCAATTTTAACCTGTGCAAGTTTCAAATACAAAAGAAAGTGAGTTTTCTTCGTTGTTCATCTTCAAATATCAAATATGAAAAATTAAATAAAATCTGTTAGTTATTATAGTGGATTATATCATGTTTTATGTCTACCTAAGAAAGTGTTCCCATTTCCCTTCCCTTCCCTTCAGGCCCTGACCCTGTAGCCTATTCTCCTGGACACACACACACACACACCCCGTGATGGGAATGCGTAAGTACACCTGACTTAAACCAAGTCTATGCTAGTTGAGAAACTGAGAGTCAAATACACTCCCTTTCTATGTCTTCCTTTCTCTCCCTCTCCCTCCCCTTCTCTCGGTCCCTGACATGCTGTCATTCTCTCTCTTGTCTCTGTCATTCTCTCCGTCTCTCTATCACTCTCTCTCCATCACTCTCTCTCTGTCATTCTCTCTCTCTCTTTCTTGCTCATAACTAAAGTGGAACAAGGTAAACCCGAACTCCAATAAGCCATCTTCTGCAAGTACGTGGACGACAATTACGCTCAGGAGAAAAGAATGAGGCAAAACCACAAGGGAAAAGGGGCCAAGAGATGAGAACAATTCTGACACCGTTTGAACCTCTTGATCCATTAGAACAAGTCTTCAAATTCCTGAATACGGGAGCCAACAAAATTCCTTTTTTTTTATTTGAACAGTTTAAGTTAGGTTTCTGTCATTTACAATCAAGAGAGTTCTAATATAACATTTAAATGTGTTGACTAAATGGTACTTTATTGCCATTCAGAAATATTTAAGTTACTATTTCCGAGAAGAAACAGAGTCGTAGTTTAAAAAAAATTATATTGAGATATAGCAAGATTCCTTCTCATATTTAACAAAATTCCTCATAAAGGACTGGACTGAGATGAGTCTCACCAACATACAGTATTTTTAAAGTGTGTAGGGCAGTAGTTTTTGTGTTCTTCTCTTTCCTTTCTTTCTCTCTTTCTTTTTTTTTAACGAAAATGTGATGACGGGCATCTGGGTGGCCAAGTCGGTTAAGCGTCTGACTCTTGATTTCATCTCAGGTAATGATCTCAGGGTCATGAGATCAAGCCCTGAGTCATGCTCTGTGCTCCATGTGGAATCCACTTGGGATTCTCTCTCCCCCTCTGCCCCTCTCCCTGGCTCACAGGCACTCTCTCTCTCTCTCTAAATGAATAAATAAATGAATAAGTAAATAAATGAATAAGTAAATAACGTGATGAGTGCTATAAACCACCCCAAATGGATATACATACAAAATCATGTAAATAATTTCAAGGATACATAGAACATCAGAGCCATTCAGTGCATTATCATACTCATCTTGACGCCAGCTTATATTTATTCATTGTCTGCTACATGCCAAACACCTTCAGCATTTTCTATGTAATATCTTACTTAATCCCATCCTCCAGCAAGCCTCTCAGTTATATACCATAATTGTTTCACTTTAAAATTGGGCAAATTGAAGACCAGAAAGTTAAGTGATCTGCTGGAATCAGTCACAAATCTAGAAGTAATGGATCCAGGATTCTGACTCACTCTTCAATTCATTCATCCATTCATTCAAAATACATTTATTAAGTATACACTCAGGCTCAGGTAATATAATGGTAAATAGAACAACCTAGTTGCTATTCTCATCATGCTTATAATCTTGGGAAAGGATATGAAGGTTACAGAGCTTTAATAACAAAATTCAAATGCCAAATTTCAAATGGTAGACTCTTATAACTCTATTACTGGAGGCCAGGGAATTGTTCCTTTTTTTTTTTTTAAGAATTTACTTATTTGAGAGAGAGAAAGCCAGAGACAGAGCAGGAGCAGAGGGAGAGGGGGAAGGGCAGAGGGAGAGGGAGAAGCTTGCTGCCCGCTGAGCAGGGAGCCTGATGCGGGACTCGATCCCAGGACCCGGAGATCATGACCTGAGCCGAGGGCAGACGCTTAACTGACTGAGCCACCCAGGCACCCTCAGGGAATTTTTCCTTAAAGAAGTAATGCTTGAATCAGGATATGAAAGATGAAGAGGAGTGAAGTAGGTGAACATAAGGGGTTGGAGTGGTGTGGTCAGAAAGACCAGAATGTGGAGGCGCCTGAGTGGCTCAGTGGGTTAAAGCCTCTGCCTTCGGCTCAGGTCATGCATGATCTCAGGGTCCTGGGATCGAGGCCCACATCGGGCTCTCTGCTCAACAGGGAGCCTGCTTCCTCCTCTCTCTCTGCCTACTTGTGATCTGATCTCTCTCTGTATGTGTCAAATAAAAAAAAAAAATCTTAAAAAAAAAAAAAAAAAGACCAGAATGTGGGAAGAAGCAAGGTTAGAATCAGGACCTCAAATAAAGACAGAATCCATGAATTCAATCACTATAGTATATTACATTTCTTGGCCATCTTATTTCAAACCAATTAAAGCATGAAGTACCCTAGGTATGAACTGTCAATAATTCCACAAAATTTCACAAAAATATACTTTTACGTCCATCACTACATAGGACTATTGGGAAGTTAGGGAAGTTAACTTAACCTGACACCTTTTAAAATTACTATGATTTAAGATGTTTGGATTTATATCATATTCGATGCATCACACATTTATGAACTTTGCAACAATACACCACAACAGTAGAAAAGAAAGAAAAGAAAAGAAAGTACATTCCTGGAAGCCTCATTAATCATGTTGGCAGACAACCAAATTTTAATGAGTTTTTTCCCCTATTATCAGAGCCAAACAAGGACAGAGCATAAAAAATGATGTGTGAATAAAGAAAATGCGTGTCCATATTTCCAAGAATGCACTTATTCCGTCAAGCAAGGTAAACCTACAGAGTCTAATTGATGATATGCTGTACCATCCCAGCCTGTCCTATCAATGATCGTGAATTATTTATCTATTACATACTCAAGAACATACCAGAGGTAATAAGTAAAATCTCATTATTATCACATTGCCATACTTAGAATTTAAGAGACTCCTATTGTAGCTTCCAGTAAGCCCACAGTGGCTCTACTCTGAAAAATTTCATCGTCTTTCAGAGCCTCTTGTAGAACTAAAAAAGGAAACTTTTTATGCTCTTTTAACTCTTCCTAATTATATAGCAAAGTATAATTTTTTGACTAAACACGTTATCTCATTATAAATAGCATGGGAAATTCTGGTACTTCTGCTCTTTGTATTAATAACAATTCTGTGGCTGCTAAGCTTTTGCCAGGCTTACCTCGGGGATGCAGTCATCATGGGTCACCACCCTCACTATGTCGTCCAAGGGCAGAAGGGAATTGCACTTGATTTCAGTGTAGACATTTTTCCCCTCTGTGCATGCTGCCAGCAACTCCACCAAGGTGATGTGGTAGGCTAAGGGGCCACTCTCATCCCCTCGGTCTCTCTCTGAACACATCATATGAAGAAGGATGGGAAATGATGCTCTATCATTGTAAAATATCAGCACATCTTCACCCCCATTTATCAACTGAAATGATAATAAGAGAGTCTACATAGCAGTCCAAATGTTCATCCTTGCAGCTAGTGCCAAAGGTTTGGTCTATCTGGAAACACACACATCTCTTTATTAAAAAAAACACAGATAATATTGTAAAAGCAGACTATACCAAGGCAGGAAGATAAAAAGATTCTAGTCAAGTGCCAAGTGATTATTTATGAATACTATCAAAAGCAGCCAGGGAGATAGGGGAGAGGTGGGTGGGGGCAGGAATTAAATGGCATAGATGATAGTTAATCATTCCCCAGTGAGTTATCCCCCGAAATTAAACCTGCAAAATACTTCAAGAAAGTTGCTTTCCTCTACTTCAAATGGAAGACGCTATTGCCAAGACATGAGAAATACTCTAATTTTACTAAAGCAGAGTAAAATACCCCAACCCCTTTCAACAGTGACAGAATGAAAAAGCATGTACTTGGAGCCAAATGCAACTTTACAAGAATCTGGAAATTCCACGTGTCATGGGCACCATCAGGGAATGGAGGCAAAAGCAGAGATGAGGGAAATGGAGAAAAAGAAGACTTAAAGAGAGAGGGAGAGAAACAAAGAAATGAATAAGCAGGGGCTTTTAGGATATACATTTTCCTTCCTATTTTGTTTATACAATTTTAGTGGAGAGTTCCAGCAGGTGGTAATTTTATTGCTCAAACTCCATAATGTCTTATTGTCTATTATCAGTACCAATTTTCTAACCCCAATGGGAGATATTTGGGGGATATATTTTTTCCTCTATTTTAATTAAATTGGTAACAGATTTAAATTGATAAAACAACTGGCTTGCTTTGAACGTTTTGTGGAAAGAGAATGCATATGTGTCAAAATATGTATTATACGTCAACACAATATACTATTACAGATACTTCTTTTCACATTAAAACACTTCCCCTAAGAGGTGTCATATACTTTTGCTAATTTTTATTTGCTACTCTCCCATTTTAATCCTTTCCTTGGTGATCATAATGTGAAATCAAATTAGTTCCCACACTTCTAGGCAATGAAGAACAATTATGAATGTAAATGTCGATAAGGAGCAGGTAAATTTTACAAGTTTAAAATGTTCTTTAAAATGCTTAATAACAATAATTTACATTAAAAATTCAAGGCTTTAAGCTGAATTAATTTTAAGATTTCTATGGGGCAGGAGGGACTCACATTATATCAATATAGAAGTCCCCCTCCCCACCATAAATTGAAAGTATATAATTATGAAAATTCCTTCATATCAATATAATCTATTACATAACTGTTTGGTAGCCATGGCTGAAAGCTGCCTTAATCCATACAGGCCTTTACAGAACGATTAGGTCACAGAGCAATGATTTACCCAAATGGGCTCAATTTCTCCAGAGTACCACTTGGTTCCTGGTGAGTTACTTACTCATTGCATAAATCTCGCTCAATGTCAAACACCACAATGAAGAGAGTAAAATAAATGAGGGGCTTCAACCGTTTGTATTTCTTAAATTTTCAACTTGAGGTTCCACATATCATAAATCACTGATGGATAACTTCTATCAATTAACTCAATTCCCTTCAAACCCTTCTGCAGATAGTAACAGAGAACACCTATTCTTTCTTTCAGGAATAGATTTTAAAAAAAGGCAGTGGGAAAACAAAGTTACAACCATCTTTGTTACAGCTTGAAAATTTAAAAAATATAAAATGTGTCACTTTCATTCTCAACTACAACATTTCCCAGAATTTTGCTCTTTAAAATGCACAGATTCCTTAAGGATCAAGGGAAAAATAAACTTAGGAAAATTATGCAATCAACTTAACGGCATGTTACCTCACTAGATTTAAACAAAATACACTTGTGGCATAAGCCATCAGGACAAAATCACTTTCCCCATTTATGTGGTGGGGGCTTTTCATACTATCCATCCACAGAAAACACATACTTGAGCACATTACTTTTGTGAAGCTGTTAAAATGCAAACTGAGAACATACCTCTGTCATTACCATATCCTGGCATTTCTTCACATATTTACCATCTGCTTTTACGATCGTTTGCAGAAACCGCAGGTACTCCACGTGGCGGCCGTGCGTCTCAATGCAGTGCACAAAGTGTTGTACAACTCTCTCGCTGATCTCATTGCAGAGATGGTAATTGTTCATGAAGATGTGCCGCATGGTTTCTGCTTCCAGGAGCTAACCAGAGAGGAATGTGCCCTTGTAATTCTGACACGATCAGTTTTCTGTTTTACAGTACTTAGACTAATTTCCCAGCTTGTGATCAGTTTTCTATTTTATGCAAAGCCATAGTGAGTTTCCTGGGCAAGCCTTCTACGAAATCTAATGAGCTCCTTCACCATTAAAAGCAAACTGAGCTTACAAAGGAATTTAGTTGGAAAAAGGAGTTGATTATCATAAAGGTCAATGTGTTGGCAACGGGATTCTTGAGATTAATTATCTGTTACTCAAAGTTAGCTCTTCCCTAGTATCTGCTGACACATTTTACAGAGTTATCTGTATTTATCTCACTCATGGCATTGTTCCTGGTTCTACCATATTTTTTCCTAATGTTAAGCTATATACATGTAAAGTTGTCACTTGCAGGTAAAATTCATGTAATATTTCCAGTTTCTGTGAATGTTTCCTTAATGAAAAAAAAACACATATTTACTTTCAGGGAGAGAACCCCTACAAGTTAAAAAATAAGCTGGTAAAGACTAAAATTCCATTCATCAATGCTGCTAGAACGAATTGGATGGACAATGGGCACTGTACTGTCAATATTAGAAGTCACGAAAATACTTACGCCAGGAGTTAAAAACAAATTCAGATGTTTATGAAGGAGAACTTGGTTCTGTGGATTTCCCCGACAGAAATTCTGCAGGAATGTGTGGGCCAGATTCATCACTTCATTCATCTTTTCATCATTCTGTAAGTGAAAGAGCAGCAATGAAACCAATAAACCATAAAACCAAACATTACGGAAAAGTATTTTATTTCCTCTCTGCTACTGTGTTATGCTCCTCCTCCTCTGTGCCCTTTCTGTTTCTACACCTCCCCCCACCCCCCAAATCCCTGCTCTTACCACCAACCACCCGCCACCTTCTAGATGTTGCTCGCCTTCTCTTTATTTCTCCTATTACCTGTTCTGCTCCACCCTCTCAAACCATCTTTATTTCAGTCTGTCTCTCTTTCTCCCCAACATTCTCCGATCTGCCCACAGCTGCATCTTCCTCCCTCACGTCTGTGCCCAGTCTCTGTGCCCAGAGCTCGTTTGTCTTGCCTTCCTCTGTCTCTCTCTCTCTCTCTCTGGCCCCTCAATCTCTCTGTTCTCTCCCTTTTCCGCTTCAACCCCATCCTTCTCATCCCTCCCTTCTCTGGGACTTGCTCGCTTTCCCAATATTACCATGTATCTGAATCTTCCCGTATCTTGTTTTCTCCTCTTTCCCTACCTTCTAGATCCTCCTCCTTCTCAAACTCTTCCCTTCCCGCTGCTTTTCCCAGAATCCATCAACCCTCATCCTCTTGCCTTGTCCCTAATCCCTTTCTTCTCTCTGCTCACTTTTCCTCTATTCCTACCCCCCTGTAAATTTCTCTCCTTCTATATATATATATACATATATATATTTCTCACCTCATCTCAACTCCAACCTCCCCACACCCTCACCTACTGCTATTCTTACTTTTTATTATGTTCAGTTAGCCAACATATAGTACATCCTTAGTTTTTGATATAGTGTTCAACGATTCATTAGTTGTACATAACACCCAGTGCTCATCACCACTCGTGCCTTCCTTAATACCCATCCTTTTGCTATTTATCTCATCTATTTCCACTTCTTTGTTTTACTTTTCCTCTTTGCTTTCTGATCTCCTCTATTCCCCAATCTTTTGGGGTCCCCCTCTTTCTGAACACATGTACTCATAAGTTGCTTTCCTTATTCACTGTCATTTTCCAAAATCCTATAACACTATCATTCACTTATAGGAATCTCAACAAGAAATTCCAAGTCTCAAAATTCACAAAGAATGTAAAGTTCTCTTCTTAGTAGTGGTCTTTAAACAATATTACTGAAACCACCTAAACATTTTCTGGAGAGTTGATTATCCAATTTGTCATGTAGTTAGTGTCAGAGATACAAAATGGATTCATGTTTTGAGTAGTAGTTTTAATAAATAACTTAATATTTTCTGTTTTTTCTAAGAGTCTATAATTTATGCCATCTATAACTAAACAAACAGCCCAAGATCATTAATAGACCTGTTTCCTCATATTTAAAATAGGGACGATTTAACTAGATGAGTAAATGAGACTGACCCACAAATAGGACATTTTAATTCAAAATCTACTAACACTTTCCTTTATTTGTGTAATGCAGGGATAGCTGAAAGACATCAAAGGGACTTCAGCCACAGGAATACCCAATTCCCACTGAAAAACTGGCCAACACAGAAGAACACTAGGACCAGTGCCATTATATTTGACATTTCTTTGAAACTCTCCTCTTACCATTTTTTTTTAGTTTCTGTACCACCCAGTTATTAAAACTGAGCAAATCTATAAACATAATGTAGTAGTGAAATACTGAGCACCAAGTTGTATTATTAGAAGAAGGGACTCAATCCCTTGTCCAAAGCCCACGTTATATTATCAAAGATGAAATAATGTGGATAATAAATGCTGAGGATGTAATACCTTTTGTTGCCTTTCAATAATTCTTTTATTGCATTCAGTGCCATAAGGAAGGGTAGAATTGATGAGTTTAAGTGTTGAAAAGGGAGCTGAATGGGGGAGCAGTCTCACTGGAGGAGCGCAAGTCCAGGTGGGAAGAACATCTGTACCAGGAGAGGCCTGGAGGGGCAGGCAGCGCCTGGGAGACAAGGAGGGCATCCACCCTGGGCTTTCAGAGCCTGAGTGAAGGGCAGATGGTGTCCCTACGGAGCAGGGGCTACTGCGGTGATGGAAGATTAGGAAGATTAACTATTTACAGTACACACACATACAGGCCCTGGCTTTGTCTATTTAAAGGGCCTAGAAGGATAAAACCCCAAAAGCAGTAAGTACACTCAGCTCCCAGAACTTTGCTTCTACTCATCGTTCTCCCCCAAAACAGAACCGGAGCCACTTAAAGAAATGGCTGATGCCAGAGTTGGAGGGAAAAAAAAAGAAAAGAAAAAAAAGGGGCCCTGGAACATCTATATGCGTGAAAAGCAAGGAACTACTGAAGAATGATGTGCATGTTAGAGGACAGAGAAGTTAGCTCGAAGGGGAGCCCCTGGGCAGAATGGGGAGCATCTGAGAATCAAAGAGCTAATTCAAGAAGTCTAGCATAACCTAGGGAATAAAATGAGCAGCCACAAGTTTATACGAATTAAAATAGATAAGTGAATAAATTGCAAGTTTGATGAACCAGGGGGTATTTACTCAGTTTCAAAGAACCTCTCCACAAAATACTCATTAATTACCAAGGGAAAATGAGTCCTTCACCATGGAGAATCCTGGCAGACACCACCTTAATCAAGTGATTCAAGTAATGGGACCAAAATCAAAATCAGGTGCCTCCTGACAGGAGCGGTGGGAAGAACTGAGCCTCGCTTTTCTGTTATGTTCCTGCCAAAGATGCATAACTGAGTCTAATCACATGGCAACATTTGCTGGTCCAAATGAACAGTCTTCAAAAGAGAGGGTCTGTCTTCCAAAGTGTCAATTTCCTAAGAGTTCCAGCATGAGGAGATGAAGAGACATGACAACCAAACAGCACCTGTTTCTGAAGTGGACCTTTTTGTCGAACAGGACTCAGCTGAGATGATGAGAGAAATGTGACCAGCAGCTGAGGATTAAGTGGCAGTCAAATGACATGCTCTTCCCTGAGCTGGAAGCTTGTCACGTGGTTATGCAGAAAGAGCATCCTTTCTGTAGGAACCACACATCGAAGGGCTCGGCGCTGATCAGCTTGGGGACTCACTTCCAAGACGTTCAGGGAAAAAATTCTTATAACTTTGCTATATATTTGGGGTCATATCAAAATAATTTTTTTTTCCAAAAAAAAGTAACTAAGTACTAACCTTTTCATAGGGTATCTTCAGAAGATCCAACACCACCGAATGAGCTCCCATATTTTTCAGTAATCGCTGATGCTGATTCCGACACTTTTTATTCTGGACACAGAGTTTACTTAGTCTAATCAAAATCTTTAAAAAGAAGAAAAGCATTAAATATAAGGAATATAACATTGAATGTAATACACAAACAAAAGTTATTTTCCATGCAAATACAGCCCCATATGAAAATACTTGACATGTGCTGACCTCCTTTACAATCCAGTAGTTATTGCTCTCATTGCTGTCAATCTGAGGTTTCCTTGTTCCGTCCTGCACTGGACTTAAAATGCTTGATTCCTAAAATAAACACAAGTATGTATTTTTATCCCATACCTAGCTTTGTGATAAATTTATTTTGTAATAAATAATAAATGCTTGATAATTACTTTGTAATTATGATTCAACTTAGATGTTTCCTTTGTCCTTTTTAATCCCATAAAAAGTTCCTCGGGTTGAGGGAGTCATGCAAATTACCATTTCCCAATAATAACCGAATTACAAGATAGATGGTATTACTAATAATTAATGGGTTAAGTTAAAAAGGAAAAGTTATTACACATAACATTATCAGTGTATTTCCTTATGCTAAATATGCCAGACATATCATTGCTTTATAAAGCCAACAGGAGAAGGAATAGTAAAAATCCAAGGGATAAAGTGTACAATTTTATCATCAGGAATAAACGATACGGGGAAAGAAGGTGAAGAAGCATATCATAACAGCTGAAAAAACATTTCAGGGATGGAAGGAAAGAACACTTTAACCCAAGAATTCTCTGCGAGGTTACCATGACATCCTTAAGAGTCATGACTTGGGACCAGCCAAGCATGTACAGAACCATGAAAATGAAGAAAGGAAAATAAAATTTAAATTAAAAATAATATTTTAAATTACTAAATTGATAAAGCTTATTAATAGGTCCTGAAATGCCAAAAATATTTCACTGTAACAACCATTATCTGTAGCAGTACAATAAAACAACAAATACAGGGAGTGACATATTTTAAATATCAACTCTTATCATCACTAAATAAAAATAAAACACATTGCAAATAATTTAATGCATGAGCATTTATTAAGACTTAAGACATGCCTGATACTAGACAAAGGTGAGTGGATCTAAAAGAAATAGGATATGTGGTCACTCCCACAAGAAAATTACAGTCTAAGAAAACTGGGAGAAATATGAAAATAAAGACTTGAACTGAGCAGAATTCACTATTCAGAGAGAGAAAGGGAGAATAGCTCTAGCTTTAGACAGCTTTATGAAGAGGTCAAGTGGAAGCCAAGGTCCTGAAAGATGAAAACTATTTAAGTATGAGAGACATGTAGAGGGAGGGGGCACTTGTTAGGTAAAGAAGTCACTTTAGCCAAAGGTCCTGCAGAAAGAGCACACATAATAGTGTATAGAGAATGGTAAGAAGAGCCAGTGCATGTTGCAAGAGAGAGTAATTAGCAGAGTGGGACCTGATTGCCTTCTTGATTTACAACATGTACAAAATGGCACTGGGATGAATGTTAAGTCCAACTTGAGTCAAAAACACACTGAATTCCTTCCTATATTGATGGTGTTGGGTTCTCATAGTTAAAGGGGACTCCAGTCTAAGCTCAGGGAAAAGTAACAAAAATATGCAAATCTAATCAATGTAATTTCAGTTGTCCCAAGCTGTTTCTATGACAAATCACAAAGTGAACGCAAACCAAAAAAAAAAAAAAAAAAAAAAAAAAAAAAAAAAAAAAATGTCAATNGTCCATGCTAGTCAAAGAATTCTGTGCAGAGAATTCAAGGACTCTTCAAGTAGGAGAATGACTTGACCAGTACTGACCCATCACCACTCCTTAGTAAGCCTTGTATTTGTCTTTGCTTCTGTTCCAGGCAAATATTGGACCCAAGATAGAAGCTTCCAATCCCAATGCAACCTTAGAAAATAACCTCTCCTACCAATTTACGGAGCATATGAACATTTCCTCTTTTCCACCTGCAAATTCCAGTACCATCCACAAACTTATCTTCCCTGCTGTGTTTCGGCAGGGGCGGGGGGGGGGCGGGGAGAGGACTTTTGATGCATGGATTTTTCAAATTCCATCTCCCCTGCCTCCTCTCCCTGCTTCATCTCTGTTTCCTATACATGAGTAGTTCCTGCTGTCTACTGATTTTTTCTCAGCTCTTTAAAAATATGGCTAAGTTGAGGCTAACCAAGCATTTTTCAGTGATACTGCCCATCCTTGGAAGGAGTCATGCATCTCAGGTTAAGGTCCCACTAGATTTCTCAAAAGAATACTCTCTATCACACTTTTCAAATTGATTTATGTGCCAATGACTCATAATCACCAACACTTCCTTTAGCATTTGATTCTGTAGTTCACTATCATTTTCCTTAAACCCCACTCTCTTTGTTTCATCATGCCATTGATAGTCTTTAAGATTACTTTCTACCTTTCTGACCACCTTGTCTCTTTCACTCAACAAAACTGGAACTGCAGAAAGTAAAGACTATGAACGCTGAAAACATTGACAATGTTACTGTTGGAGTCCAGGGTTGTGTCATCTATCCATCCTAACATGCTAGGAGGGAAAGGAAAACAGGTTCAACCTCCAGTGCAGGTAAATAAAAGAGAAAAAGGAATGCAAAAGACTGTCTGCGAGACAACAAACACTAAGTGAATCCTAGAAAGTTGTAGAAGAAAGTGTAAAGCTACTTATCTAAGAGAAGCCGGTGCAATAAAAGGAAGGAACCCAAGTGTTGATATGAATGGAAACTATTTAGATAGAAAAAGACAGGGGGTTAGAGAATGAGACAAACTGGGTTTCTAGCTGATGACAAAAATTATTGATGAGAAGTAGAAATTGCAAAAGCTAGAAATATAATGAAATTTCCTTTTTCTGATCACAAAGGTGGTCGTTGAAATTTAAAAGGGCCATGTTCATTTTTTTTTCTGGAAGAAAAGAAATATTAAAGAAAACTAAGTTTGTACTACAAAACAGAATTAAGATATTACCAAGTCTAAAGATTGACAAAGCTCCTATACTGGAAAGGAGATGTTTCTGATATATGTCACTTTAAAAAAAAATCAGTTGAAAACATAGGCAAAGCTTTGGCAGATATATTTAAGTCTATTTTTCAAACAATGACCTGAAGAAAAAGCAACTATCTTGTTTTAAGAAAAGTCATCTCAGGGAAAATGTACTACATCACAAAAAGCTATGTTCTTTAGTCCAGCCCAGGGGAAGATACAGACAATGCTAAACTCCATAAGTATGGGAATTATGAAGAATAATTACTTTAATTTAAAATTGCCAACAGTCAACAAAAGGAGGCAGCACTGGAGAATTCAATAAGCAGCCCCTTTTAATTTCAGAAAATAATTCAATTATTTACGGAACAAAATATTAACCCACAGAACATCTGGATGATTCCAAAGCAGATCAGGGGAATTTAAGAAAAATGTAAACCATGTAATTACAGTTACATTTCATTTTCTTATTTGGATGCCAAAATACTCTAAGTAAAGGTATTCCAGAAGCTTTCTACCAGAAATTGATTATATTTTTTATCTCCTATGTAACTTTGATCTTAGGTCGGTGGCCAAATCTATAAAGCCCTGCCTTCATTTTAATGTCAAAATATTAGTAAGGTACAAAATGCAGAAGTGTAACTTATTCAAAGTTCGAGAGCTAAGTAGGCTCAGAAAAAAATGCATAGCACTGAGAACGGTGCCATGTATGTAGTAGATACCCAAATTATCCTTTTGACAACTGTGATGAAGAATAAATATGGAACTCCAAAAGTATTTGCACTTTATTATAATTATTTCCTGTCATCTGGAAGAATTTGAACATATTTCCTCTAATGGAATATGGGAAACCGCTTAGTTCAGTGATTTCATAGAGGCAGCTAGATTTTTAATTGTGTCACATCTACTGTGACATAAAGCAGTAGGTTCAGAAACAATATAGCAAGAATAGTCTAGAAGGGTCTAGATATTTCTAGAAGAGTCTAGAAATTAGACAGGTAGCAGAGTTCTAGGCAGAGACTCAAAGAGTGAATACCTAAACAAATACTGGTTCTGAATATAGCTACCCCCCCAAAAATTTATTTTGCATCAGTCAAGCAAATTTTTATAGCAATAACAAAAATCGTATAGGGAAGTAATATTGTATGAGCTATATGGTGAACTAAATATTGGCACCAATTAATGGGAATCTGGCTCCTTAATTTAAACAAGGGCAATCGTGCTTATTAAAATAAAGAAAAAAAGAAAAAGACTCTCCAAATCTTAGGATGTAGAACTGCCTGCATCCACAGCTGCATGATTAAAATAGCTCAGTGCATGTCTTCTCTTTGTCCCCACCCCAGCGAAGTTAAAGGATGTCCTTCCTCAGCAATGTTGTCAAGTCAGCAAGTCTGCAAGGCATTCTGCTCCCCATCTGTGTCCCTAGCCTTTTCTTCCTGTAACCATTATTTAACTCAGTTAATGGCATCACTTACCAATCACCATCTTCCCAACTTCGGATGTCAAATCTCTGCCTTTCCCCTTCCCACCTTCTTCCAAAACATAGAAGACAATCCAATAATCAGTGTTTTATATTTGATTCACTGATCAGATTATAATTTAGTTGAAGCTCTTCATAACAATCATCACCTCCTTCAGACAACTGAATGATAACCTCACTATGGAATGATATTTTTTTTCTTACTCCCATCTAAGAGTAACATCATATACCAGTCATGGAGGAAGATACCTAGAGGGCTGCAGAGCCCTAAAATCACCCTAGATCTACTTATCTGACCTTGCACATACAGCTAATTTGGATAATTATGGGATCATGGTTGACAGTTTCTGCTTCCCTGGTTGGCATCTAAGGCTGCTTGAAGACTTGACCCAAGATCCACAATGTGCAGAAGAGGTGGTGTCCACCATTACTGGCCCATAACTTCCCTCACACTTCCCTCAGCTCAAGCCCAAATACCTTCCTTACTAGAGGGTAAAAACAGATTCCTAACCTGACCCCTTTTCCCTTTGTCCCAGGACAAATACAATACAAATAACGATTTTCTGACAATTTTCTGACTCACTTGACATCATTTTAATTCGTATTTGATGATGTTTAATCAGATGTCCTAGAAAACATCCCAAATCTCCTCAACCATCTATATCTCTGATAAATAAGGTACAAAAAAGGGTGTGTGCCACTAGAGTACATTAGAGGGACATTAGGAAAACAGGGACTATATTGATGATGGGTATATTCAATGTAAACTCATAGTTGTTTTCATAAAAATGCAACACGAATAGTACAGCAATGTATAATACTTTTTATAATCCTTTATTTATATAATATATAATACTTTTTTTTGTAATCCTCACCAGCATTATGTAAAACATAGAAAGGATAGGCAAGCCTCTAGTCAGCAGGGTGACGCAGAATAACAAAGCACCATACAGGAAATGAAAACAACAATACAATAGAGCCCTTAGAGACTAGTCTGACACCCGATATGTTTGGCGAAAGAAGCTTCCGCAGTCGCAATCATATCACAACACTCCCTGAGACAGCTGAGAAGGGGGTTGTCCATACAGAATGTAAGAGAACCCATCAACACCTTCTTTTAGACTCCCTCTTTAGCAAGTAATCAGTACAGAAGCATTAATGTCTGGTCTAATGGTATCTGCACGCTCTGATGTAACTGAATCAACTTCTAGAATTTTCTTATAAGCCACCTGCTGAGGAAAACAAACCACATAGGAACTTAGAATCCTCACTAATAACTTATATTAAATTGAGAACAAATGGCAAAGTGAAAAAAAATTAGTGAAAGAGTAACTGTTCTTTAAAACAAGAAAAGAGATACTAAGTTTATCCTAAAAGAGCATTAATTTTAAATGTAAGCCCAAAGGACAAAAAGGGAAAAGATAATTGCAGTGGAAGTAATTTAAAGAAACAAATTCAGGAGATACAAGAATTACATTTAAGAATTTGCATGACAACCAAATAGAATAAGGATGTGTAAAAGCAGCATTTGGCTCAACACCAAAAATTAGTTTTCAGATGTATGTCTTGTGAAAGGACTTATTTTTGTGACGCTCATCTATAACAATCACCTTCAGTAGTGTTTACTCAGAGGCAAAGGACAGGGATATGTAACATTGTATAAACAAATGAAATAAATATACAATGAAGTCTGGGGCAAAAATTTCTTTTTAAATGGAGATAAGAAAACTAATTTCAGAAAAGGAAAATTCAGGAAAGCACGGTCCAAAACTAAAAGATAAAAGTCCTTCATGCAATAACCACAGTGTCCCTCATTGATCAGGTCGTGTAGGAAGGTTTTGTCTAAAGCACATGGATTCCATCTAAACCAAGCCATGAAACTTAGACATTCTACCAGTTGCTTTTGTCAAGAGTTAGTCAATCATAAGTTTTGCTGAAGAGACAAAGTTTATGTAGAACTATTTTCCTTGCTGTGCAGAATCAAAGTACTAACACTTAAAAAAGCACAGTTTCCTTTGCAGATATCCTTCTAGAGGGATCTGCCTTCTTGCTTGCTTGTTCTATCAAAGGAAAAAGATCAGAAATGGTAGGCAAAGAATGGAAACCAGTTTTTGCTTTTAAAGAATAATAGCATGGGGCGCCTGGGTGGCTCAGTCAGTTAAGTGTCCGACTCTTGATTTCAGCTCAGGTCATGATCTCAGGATCAAGCCCACATCAGGCTCCATGCTGGCCATGGGATCTGCTTAAGATCCTCTCTCTCTGTCCCCTCCCCCCTGCTCTCACACTCTCTCTCTCAAATTTTTTTTTTAAATTTAAAAAAAAATTTTAAAGAATAATAGCATATGGAGGTAACAGAAAAATCATGAGACAAGGAAGGTGTATTTTGAGAGAAATAGAGAAAAAGTAATGGAGGGAAGCAAAGAAATAGAGGGAGAGAAGAAAGGAAGGAATTAAATTTATTCTCTCACTAAGATAAATCTGCATAAAATCCAAAAGCCTATGAGGAAAGTTAATGCTAAAACAGCAAGAAACCTCAATAATGAGAGTATATCATTTCCAGTGAAATGCAAACAGTCAAGAAATCTCAAAGGACTTGTAAGTTTGTTTAAAATAATCGCAGAGATAAAAGTGAGGAATAACGTCTCTCACACCATGTGGCTCCCTCTGTGGTTTCCACGTGCTCAGGCTGAAACCAGGGCAGTACTGAGCACAGAGCAAGGATAGCTTCATTGGGAAAGGTGGAAACTACAAGCCAAGCTCCAGCAAGAGAAGGCAAGTGTCCCCCATTCTTCTGTCCTTTCACAGTAGGTGCGGGAGGCTCTGCCGAACACCAGTATGGGTCTAGATTTCTGAGTGACTTCTCGTATCCCCACCTTGTAGTAACTTCTGATGGGGCAAGTACGAGAGCAACCTACCAATGAAGGTCCACACAAACTTCCTGGACACTAGGCGATGGATTTAGGTGCCCATAGTTTATCGGAATTTATCAGGAACATAGCTATGGAGCCCACAGAGATTGGACAGCTGCTGCTGATGAGTGGAAGCCACGGATCCCATCAGAAGCCAACCTGGAGGACAGCCTCTCAGAAGAAAAGACACTTTCTCCCACACTCCCCACGCCGACCCCCACAAACAGTCCAGCCAGCTTATTGCCCACACAACCCAGAGTGAGCCCCCCGGGCCATCTTTCAGTTAATTCTGTTCCTTACATTGCAAATCTATTAAAAGAAAAAAAAAGTGAAGCTAATCAGCCAGATATGAATCTAGAATGCATAGGTGTGAAAAAGAACCAAGCAGAAACACTGAAAATAAAAAAAATTTAAAAAAAAAAAAGCCCCTGAGGTAAAAACTAGATGAACAGCTCAGACATTGGACTCTAGATCAGTGACAGTATCAGTAAGCTTTTTAAAAAGAAGCAGGCAGTCAAATATAGGTGGGTAAATAAATACAGAGATATAGACATACAGATACAGAAGCACAATTGTGAAGAACAATTAACAGTCAAAATAAATAACGTGAGTGGGAACTTCTCTTAGAAGCACCATGATGCCCAAGTGACCTGCTTCTCAACGCTTAATGAAGAGGTGGATGGATATGAAGGGCAATCCTGACTTAACCCATTCGGGTATGACTGTCAGAGTGAATCCCTCCTTCCCATATTTAGAATTCAACACCTATTTGAATGTGATGAATTAGTAATACTATGGATACTGTCTAGCCTTTACTCTTTTAACTAGGACAGTATAGTTTTTTAATACCCTGGAAGGTAAGTTTAATAAAAGAAAATATTACCATATACAACAGATAGTAAGGCTCATAGATGTTAGGGAGCCAATGGACTTACTACATGACCAAATCCATCCCATCTTCATATATATATATATATATATATATATATATATATATACATACACACACATATATACATATGTGTATATATATATACACACACACACATATACACATATGTATATATATATATACATATATATATATGATCAACTGTAGTAATTGGGTAATTTTGGATCATATGCTGAAATTTGTTAGTCTTAGTAGATAGATTGTCCATTCCCATTTATTGCCCAGAGTAAAGAGAACCTACCATTGAGGAAAAAAACAAAAACAAACAAACAAACAAAAAAACTTTTATGTTATACGAAAAATTTTTTTATTACTAAGCTGAAGAATCACATTTTTAAAAATCACATTAATGTTATCTGGATTTCTGATATCTAAGCAGGCACAAAGTTAGACCATTATGATCTGTTTTAAAACAATGCTAATCATTCTGTGTTTAGAGCCTTTGTAAAGATTCCTAAGCAACAAAGGATTATTATCTGTATTGGCCTGCTAGAGTGCATGCTGCCTGCTACTGGCTGTTGCCATTGACATTGTGACAGATTTCATCCTGTTTACGATAAATTGTCACTATCTTTGGCATTGGTTCATTGCAAACATAGATTACTTGGCTGTGTACAAGTGAGCAACTTTGTAGCTTCTCACTTTTTTCTCCTTATACTAAACTATTATAAATGTATCATTCTCCTAGCTTCCCAATCTACCCATTTGTGTGTATTTCTACTGCTGCCACCGTAGTTCACGCTTGCATAACCTCACACCTCACTTTAAGCAAGAGGCCCCTAGTGGGTCCCCACTTTAGTCTCTTGCTCTGCCAGACTAAATTTTCCAAGATCGTATACTCACCTCCCAACCCAAGAATTTTCAGAGGCTCCCAATTTCCAGATACTTCAAACACAAACCACTTCCTCTTGTTGAACTCTGATTCTCTTTTTATTACTCTTGAATATATTAGCTAACTAAATCCTCCCAACCTTTCAGAATAGGGAAGCAATCTCCAAATCCTCCAGCCCACACCTACTCCTCCCTCGTTTCACCACACAGGTCAGAATTTAATCAGACTTTGTGGCATATTGTTTTCTACGTTTCATTCTTTGAGGGCAAGAGCCATATCTCAAATATTAGATCTAATTACAGGTACCAGAAGGAAATAGGAAGGGAAATGAGTAGTTCAGGTATGTACAAAGCCTTGCCTAGGCATGATGGTGAAGGAACCAAAATCATACTTTAAGAAGAATGTTCAAAAGAAGGATTTTGCTCTAGAGAGACACACAGCAATCAGAGGCGGTTTAGCTATGGTCTATATTGCCTCAAACCTAGCATCAGTAAACAGACATTAAAAGGAAGAAGAGCCTCTAAGAGTTTATTCTTTTTAAGATTTTATTTATTTATTTTTGTGAGAGAGAGTGAGAAAGCAGGGGGTGAGGGCAGAGAGAGAAACAGACCCTCCACTGAGCAGGGAGCCCAATGTGGGACTTGATCCCAGGATCCTGGGATCATGACCTGAACCAAAGGCAGACCCTTAACCAACTGAGCCACCCAGGTGCCCCGAGTTTCTGAGTTTTAAAAAAACTTAAGAACTGTCAAATATGACAAAATTGAATTGCAGACAAACCCAAGTATACAGCATCTAAGAGTGATAAATACAATTTTTCAAATGTCCCTTTTTAGTAAAAAGGAAAAAAAATCCTTTTTAGTAAAGAAAAGAAGTAAACGGAGGAGAGAAACATAAAGGTTCACCAAAATTTCCAAGCAGTAGTCAAGCACTGGATTCAAGCAGGACCAACCCAGAGGGCATCCGTCTATATCTGATAACCCAGATACTGAGTTTGAATATGTCCCACACGTACAATCGAAAGGAAACAAAGCCTGAATCCCAAGCAAGACAAGAGTGATGATTAGAGACTCTGCCTTAGACCCAGGAATCCTTAGAGGAGATGTCCAGAAAAAGATGTGGCCCACAGAAGAACAAAGGGGTACCTGGCTTAGCCTTGGCTTGGTCAAAGCCAAAAAAAAAAAGGAGAATTCTCCTGAGTGCCTATAAGACAACCCCACTTTCACTTAAGATTTGGGACTAGGGTTCCCACTGATAAGGAGGCCTCAAAGGTTCCAAGCCAAAAACATTGTTTAAGATGGTTACAAAAAATATAGCAACCCAAGTACCTCACCGAAGCAAATGAAATTTTCTTTGGATTAAATATAACACTCAGAGGAATTACACATAGAAAGTTACAAAGAATCTATGTTCATAATACTTTTTTTTAATTAGTAAATATCTCAGTAAACCCATTCCCATGGACTCCTCCTACAAGAGCAGCAAACTTAAAACTTCAAATGGCCCTCCTATTACAAAACAGCTCCATCCTAGATAAAGAACCTGTCTTAAGTACATTTATGGGCTCACAGAAAACAAAGGAGGACTCCAAAACCCCACCTTCCATCTACCAAAACAAAAAAAAAAGTAAGCTGAAACCAAATCAGAACTCTAAGCTTCAAGGCAACATGATAAGGTTTTCTGAAGGTAAATGTCAATGCTAGCAACTCAGAGATGAAGTCTGTTCTAAGCAAGTGTCAGATTCAGGGAGCTAAACCTGAGACTCCTGCCTTCAGACAGATACTGGAGGAGAAAGCGTCCCGGTCTCAAAGCTAGCAGCGACCCCTGGCAATAGGCCAAGGTAATCACAAATACTCGGGAGGAAAACACGCCCAATTTCAACCCCCATGTCTGAAGTCAAGAACATAAGAGTTCAAAACCAACAGTCGAATATTTAGAGCAGCATTATTCATAATGGGCCAAAACTGGAAGCAATGAAGATGTCCTTCAATAGGTGAATGGATACTGTTGTACATCCAACAATGGGGTGTTATTCAGTGGTAAAAAGAAGTGAGCCAGCAAGTTACAAAAGGACATACAAGAACCTAAAACGTGTATTGCAAAATGAAAGAAGCCAGTCTGCAAAAATTATATAAACATTAAGGCATACAACATTCTGGAGAAGGCAAAACTATAGAGACAGTGAAAAGACTAACAGTTGGCAGGACTCAGGGGTTCACAAGGGAAGGACAAAGAGGTGGAGCACAGAGGATTTTTAGGGCACGGAAACTATTCTGTATGGTACTGTATGCATGTGTCAAAACCCACAGAATTATACAACACAAATAATGAAACCTAAAGTAAACTATGGACTTTAGTTAATAGTAATATATCAGTATTGGCTTATCAATTGTAACAAATGCACCACATTAATGCAAGATGTTGATAATATGAAAATGGGGAGAGTATATGGGAATTCACTGCACTTGGTGCACAATTTTTCTCTAAGGTCTGTTAAAAAAAAAAGGTATGAGCTCATAATCAAGGATGATCAAATACATAAGGCACCAGCAACGCAAGTGAGAATCATAAAATATTCCCACGTACTTCTGATCCTGGCATTATTATACATAGTCTATACAACACCCATAAGGAATTATAAAAATTGGTGAGCAACAATGATCAAAACAATGACCAGAAAGATTGTTCTAAAACTCAAATTGCAGGTATGAAAAAAAATATAATGACTGAAATTAAAAAGTCAGTAGATAAACCACAGATAAGATATATTTAAAGAGAGAAACATATGAGTCTAAAGAAATTACTCAAATTCACCACAAAGTCTCAGGTATGGAAATTTAAAAAAAGAAATTAACAGATGTTGAGGCAATAATAAGGTTTAACAAACAATGAGTTTCAGAATTAAAGTACCACTATGCAACACACAGCAAACTTCTCAACAGCAGCAACAGAAGCCTGAAGACATGAAATATTACCATCAGAAGCGGAAGAAAATACTTTTCAACTGATAAAAGTTTTTGTTCCCAATAAAGAGATAATTTTAAATTTAGAGGCATCAAATAAAGTAGCCTTAAAACATGTCAACTATGCTTAAAAAAAAAAAGAAAAAGAAAAAAAAGCGAAGTGCAAGAAAACCAAACTAACAAAAATAGCCTTAGAACACATAAAGTAAAAATTTGGGGGCGCCTGGGTGGCTCAGTGGGTTAAAGCCTCTGCCTTTGGCTCAGGTCATGATCTCAGGGTCCTGGGATCGAGGCCCACATCGGGGTCCCTGCTCAGCAGGGAGCCTGCTTCCTTCTCTCTCTCTGCCTGCCTCTCTGCCTACTTGTGATCTCTCTCTCTCTCTGTCAAATAAATAAATAAAATCTTTAAAAAAATAAAAGAACATATAAAGTAAAAATTTATAAAACTACAGAGGAAAATGTATAAACCTACCATTGTAGTGGAAAATGTCAACAAATCCCTCTCCCAACTATTGATACAACAAGAAAACAAAAATATTAGTAAGTAGATAAGTGATTCAAACACAAGAAGCTTGACTTACTATCCATATACAAGGAGCCCTATCTATACCTGTTCACATTCTTCTCAAGCCCACATAAAACATTTACAAAACCTGATAGTATGTAAGAGGCCAAAAAGCAAGTCTCAACAAATTTTGGAGAACTGATGGCATCAAAACCACATTCTCTTGCCACAAGTTAATTAATTAAGACTTCAATAACAAAAAAGGGATAAATTTTGTCTAGACATTTGGAAATTTAAGAATTCACTTCCAAGTAATTCTGGGAGAAAGATGAAATCATAATGGAAAATTTAAAATATCTAATATCGAACAATAACATAAAAGGCATTTGTCAAAATTTGTGGAACGCAGTTCCTTAGAAGGAAATTATACCATTAAATTTTTTAAAAGTCTGAAAAGTGTGTCAACATAAAAGCTTACAATAGAATAAATAAAATAAACCCAGAAGTTCACCAAAGCCAAAAATATATTCATTAAAAAGCATGAATAAAATATGTGGAATGCTGGTAAGATGATCTGTGCGTGACATTATACATTTGTCAAAACCCACAGAAGTATACAACACAAATAGTGAAACCTAAAGGGCCAAAATAAGAAAGTTAACACAAGTAAACAACATCAAGAACAAAAAAGGGGTCTCAGAGCACCTAGGTGGTGTAGTCAGTTAAGTGTCTGACTCTTGGCTTCGGCTCGGGTAGTGATCTCAGAGTGGTGGGAGCCAGCCCCAAGTTGGGCTCTGCACTCGGGGTGGAGTCCGCTTGGGACTCTTTCTCTCTCTGCCCCTCCCCCACTAAAATGAATAAATAAATCTTTTAAAAAGGGGAGGGGGAGGGTCCTGAAGCTACAGAGCTAGCAAAAATTTTAAAAGATAATGAAAGAATATGAACAAATGTATGCCAATAAATTTGAAAACTAAAGCATATGGATAGAAAAATACACAGCAAACTGACCCAAAATAGAAAATTTGAATGAGTTTATAACCACTAAAAAAAATTGAATCAGTAGTTAAAATCTTCCCACAAACTAAATCCAAGGCCCAGACAGATTTACAGACACATTTTATCAAACATTCACAGAATACATATCTAAACATATGCAAAGAAAGGGGAAAGATCCTGCAACTCATTTTATTATGAAGTTAGTCTAACCTTGTTACCAACACTTGACAGGAACAGTATAGCAAAGGAAATTTATAGACCCATCTCACTGACAACGTAGATGTAAAATCCTAAACAAAATATTAGCCAACTGGATCTAGCAATGTAAAAATTATCAACAAGATAAATTTATTTTAGGATGTAAGGTTACTGTGTTAGAAAGTTTCATTTCTGATTCTTCTTCTTAAAATGAGCAGATTAAGGGGGGATAGGTGAAATAAATGATGGGGATTAAGGATGAGCACTTAACGTATGGATATTGAATCATTACATTGTACACTTGAAACTAATATTACACTGTATGTTAACTGGAATTTAATTAAAAAGTTTTTTTTAATTAGCATATTAAGATTAAAGAAAAATAACATAATCTTGATAGATGTATAAACTGTGTTTAATTAGAGGATAGTCGACACACAATGCTACATTCATTTCAAGTAGACAGCATAGTGATTCTGCTTCTCCATACATCATCATGGTACCAAGTGTAGCTACCATCTGTCACGCCACACTATTACATTATCATTGACTATGTTCCCTACACTGTGCTTTTCATTCCTGTGACTTATTCACTCCATAACTGGAAACCTGTATCTCCTATCCCTCTTCATCCAATCTGCCTATTCCTCACCACCCTATCCTTTGGCAACCATTAGTTTGTTCTATTTATAGGTCTGATTCTGCTTTTTATTTGTTTATTCATTGGGTGTTTGTTTTTTTTTAGATTCCACATATGAGTGAAATCATATGGTATTTATCTTTCTCAGTCTGACTTAATTCACTTGGCATGATACTCTCTAGGTCCATCCATGCTGTTGCAAATGGCACAAACTCATTCTTTTTTATGGCTGCATAATATTCCTATCTGTGTGTGTGCACTCGTGAACATACACACATGCATACACACATCTTCCTTATCTATTCATCTATCCATGGACGTTTAAGTTGCTTCCACATCACGGCTATTGTAAATCATACTACAATAAACATAGGGGAGCATATATCTTTCTGAAGTGCTTTCATTTTCTTAGGGTAAATAGCCACGAGTGTGTATTATTGGATCATATGGACATCTAGTGCACGTGCCCCTGAGGATCACTACCTTTGTGTCTTTAGGATAAATACCCAGTAGTGTGATTGCTGGGTCATAGGGTAGCTCCATTTTCAACTTTTTGAGGAATCTCCATACTGTTTTCCAGAGTGGCTGCACCAGCTTGCATTCCCACCAACAGTGTAGGAGGGTTCCCCTTTCTCCGCAACCTTGCCAACATCTGTCGTTTCCTGACTTGTTGATTTTAGCCATTCTGACTGGTGTGAGGTGGTATCTCACTGTGGTTTTGATTTGTATTTCTCTGATGCCGAGTGATGTTGAGCACTTTCTCATGTGTCTGTTGGCCATTTGGATGTCTTCTTTGCAGAAATGTCTGTTCATGTCTTCTGCCCATTTCTTGACTGGGTTATTTGTTTTATGGGTGTTGAGTTTGAGAAGCTCTTTATAGATTTTGGATACTAGCCCTTTATCTGATATGTCATTTGCAAATATCTTCTCCCATTCTGTCAGTTGTCTTTTGGTTTTGTTGACTGTTTCCTTTGCTGTGCAAAAGCTTTTAATCTTGGATCATATGGTATTTTTATTTTTCATTTCCTAAGGAAACTCCATAATGTTTTCACAGTGACTCGACCAATTCACATTGCCACTAACAGTACACAAGGGTTCCTTTTTCTTCATATCCTTGCCAACACCTGTTATTTCCTTTCTTTTTTATTTTTAGCTATTCTGGCATGTGGTGCCAGAGGTGGCATCTCATTGTGGTTTTGATTTGCATTTTCCCGATGATGAGTGATGTTGAGCATCTTATCATGTTTTGTTCATCTGTGTATCTTCTTTGGAAAAATGTGTATTTAGGTCTTCTGCCCATTTTTAACTGGATTATTTGGTTTTTTGGTGTTGACTTGTATAAGTTCTTTATATATTTTGTATATTATTAACCTCTTATCAGATATATCATTTGCAAATATCTTCTCCCATTCAGTAGGTTGCCTTTTTGTTTCTTGATGGGTTCCTTTACTGTGTAAAAGCTTTTTATTTTGATGTAGTCCCCAATAGTTCATTTTTGCCCTTGCTTCCCTTGCCTTTGGTGANTGCCTTTTTGTTTCTTGATGGGTTCCTTTACTGTGTAAAAGCTTTTTATTTTGATGTAGTCCCAATAGTTTCTTTTTGCTTTTGTTTCCCTTGTCCTAGGAGACATATCCAGAAAAAAATGTTGCTACAGTGATGTCAAAGAAATTACTGGGTTTTCCTCTAAGATTTTTATATATTCAGGTCTCACATTTAAGTCTTTAGTCTGAAGAGTCCCTTAAACATGTTCATTAGATGGCATACAAAAGGTTTTAAAGCAGCATTGCTTTGGGTAGCAAATTTTCTTTAAAAGCATTAGCACTGTGAAGAATGAAAATGTCCACCAACAGTTAACTAGACAAATATGTGCATAAAGTGTAAGGCACATTCTCCAATATATATTAGAAAAAATGAATGAGCTGCAGCTACACATCAGCAAGGAGGGAGGGCAAAAATATATCCAGAACAGACTAAATGAAATATTTTTATATGTTTTTTTGTGTTTTAGAAATACAAATATGTGTAGTGAAAACCAGAGCTTGAGGGTCATCCTTTACTTAGGCTAAATAAATCTTATAATCCATTGGCTTAGAGGTAAACATGTGTCCCTGCTTTGGACAAGGAGACATGAGATAGATTCTACTAAGGGATGCCTGGAAAAGGTTTCCTTGTTCCTGCACAGGAGATTCAGAAATGCATAAAAAGGCATAGATATTCTTTTTTGGCATTGTTGTGCAGAGATGTAATGTCCAGAATGCTGCTGCCATGAAGCGACCATAAAAAGATCAGTCTCAAATTAAGTTTATTGGTCCATGGTGACCACACTGAGAAAATGAATTAATTAAAGCTGGAGTCTTACTTCTTGACTTGGTTGGTAAATAACATTACCTTATTGCTTATAATTTCCCACTGAAGTTGTATTAACTGATATGCCATGTGCACAGTTTGCTCATCTGATCTAGGGTTCTTATGAGCTAAGTACCATTATTATGTCCACTGAATGTTTTTTTTTTAAATAGGGAATTAAAATAAGTTACCCAAAGTCACACATATACTTAGTGGCAAATTCTAAGGTATCTGACATCAAAACCCACGCTCTTAATTCCCTATCCATTCAAGGCCATCGTTCTGTGGCTGGAAGGGCTGAGAAGAAAATCCTGAGAGACACGAGTGTTCCATTATCTAGCCACATGCTTTTCAGGTGTGAGCGAGTGATGGTGGAGCTGCAGTGTTGGCAGCAGCCAAAACAGCTTCTAGACCTCTGAACTGTAGCTATGATTGTTTGACCTTGAAATCAACAGCCCGGTGGCAGCCTCCAAACTGTGCTCCTCCAGACTTTCCAAAAATTTAACTCCTTGTATTAAATCACTTCCTGTCTCAAGTCCTTAAAATCATTACCATTTTCTGAACTGATAAATCCTGTACTCAACAAATAATAAATTCCAGCTTCAATGACTTACATTCAGCTCAAGTATCTAGAAAAATAGATTTATAACCCCCATGGAATGCGGTTTGTTTTTAAGGTATCCCCAAACAGACAACTTATTCATCTTCTTTCTTACATCAGTACAAATTGCTTATTAAACTGCTTGGGGGATACCATGGATATACACTGATAGAGGTTCTTCCTCTACTTTGCTCAGAGATTAAGAACTTAAACTGAAGACGAGTGACTAAATTCCTTCATGGAACATCTCATCTATACTCTTACATGATTTGTTTTGCAAACGTTTACAAAGAGCATTTTCCTATGGTTTAGAGCTGTTCTTTATTTTTTTAATGCAATGTTCTAAAAGGGGAAGTAATATTATGTTTATTCTCTAGAATAAAGCACAGTACGTATCTGCAAAAGAGGTATTCCAGCTTTGTAAAGGCATAATACATCTCTTAACATCTTTAAATATTATATCAGAAATTGCCTTCATACGTTAAAGAGCCTGGAACTTAACCTCAGAAAGACCTGGATTAAAATCTCAGTCAGGTCACAGAGAGCAGCTTGATAGGACGAAATCCTTGGGTTTTCTGAGTTTCGATTGATTCATCCTTAGAAATGTGATCCTTCTCTCTCCAAAGTTTCTCGTAACATTTAAAAAGAGATACCATGTATGAAAATGTCTGTTATAAGACGGCGTATAACAAGTACTACATAAATGTTAAATGTCCTCTTATTTCTTAAATATGCTGTGGAAAAACTCTATATCAACAATGACAAAAGAGCTGGTCATGAAACAAATTTACAGAGAATAGGAATTCTACATTCTAATAACCTACATTGTAAAGTCACAGAAAATATTGCTAAAAGATTAAGCCAAAAATTTTGTGCAAATTAGTGGTAAGTAGTCCTGAGATAAGGAAGTAGCAGTAGCCCACCAGATGAACTTCCTTTTAGGATTCTTCCACATTTTGAGGACTGAAGTTGTCTCCTACTCTGTCTTCACCTTTCACTACACAGTATTTTGGGTATTCCAACAAACAGAAAACCTCGGGTAGGTAAACCTCTCTAAATAGTCTACATTCCTGCAGATTAAAAAACAACTAAATAGGGGCACCTGGGTGGCTCAGTCATTAAGCATCTGCCTTCGGCTCAGGTCAGATCCCAGGATCCTGGGATGGAGCCCCGATTCGGGCTCCCGGCTGAGCCCGCTTCATCCTCTCCCCCTCCCCCTGCTTGTGTTCCCTCTCTCACTGTGTCTCTCGCTGTGTCTCTCACTGTGACTCTCTCTGCCAAGTAAATAAATAAAATCTTAAAATAAAACCAAATAAAATAAAAAAACAACTAAATAAAACACAAGACAGGAATTTAAGAAACAATACCTTATCAATTAGGATATTGGCATTGGTTTGCCAAGTATTACCACGAAAACATGACTTTAAAAACTTTAAATGCTTATTTAGTATCTAGTGAAATGTGAAAACAACAACTAATTAACCCACTAAAAACTAAAACCTAGACAATGGAAGACTTGGGATCACCATCTTACCACTCTTTAGAGTAAATACAGACTTTTGGTATTTTCATGCTGGCATTAAAGCATAATGTTACATTTAACTATTTTTATGTATTATGTAAGCATAAGCAATAAAGAAAGAAATGATTTACAGGTTGGCAATAAATAGCCACAGTGAATGATAACAACGAAAATTCACCTCTTTACAGGTCTATGCTTAGGACCCACAAGACCCACAAGAATCAACCAAAACACAGGCTTATGGAGTTAATTGATTTGGCAAATGAAAATTGTATGCTCTGTTACTCAGAACAAAATTTTTCTTTATGGATAATTTTGGCTATGGGGCATATGATTAAAATACATTGGTTGAATTATTTCAAAATATATCTTGAAAACAAACCTCAATTGGCTCTTCGCCTCCTTTTACTTGACTTTCAGCCATTTCTCCATTCTCATAGCTGCTGCTCTTCTCGACCCATAACTCAGATTTTTCTACCGTTAGTCGAAGCTGGTCTAGATCTGCCTTGATTTGCTTATAGTTATCTACATCTTGATTGGACACCAGCAACTGCACCTGGAAACAGAAGAATTTGAACCCTCAACTTACTTAGGGAAATTCCTTCATTCGTATTTCATTGATGTCAAAAATCCCAAGTCTTTTAACAAATATGTTTTAGTTGAAGTTTAATAATTTTAGAATATTTATGGGTATTTTAGAAGTATACTGACCATGAAAACTTACCTGGAAGTATCTGTGAACACTACCTAATATATTCATATGCCATAAAGAATTAAATATTTTTAAAAAGTGAGCCCTATCCAAATGCTAAAGAGTAATTTAAAAGAAAAGATACCTTAACTCTAATTTCACTGCTGAAGTTAATTTTTCCTGAGACTCTATTTGAAAAGAGGTAGAAATACAGAAATAAGTGGAAGAAAATTCTGATATGGTCTAAACTTCAGGTTATAAACTTTTATCTTATTATAATGTATGTTTTACATGACGTTACAAATTATGCATAATTATATCTATTCGTATAATTACTCTTGTAATCATTTCATATTTTAATATATTCTTCTCAAACATCCTAACAAAGATCAATGCTTTGTTAAACACCATAAATACCAGTGAAACACACATGTAAGCACTTAAGTATTATTCATTAATAGTCTCAAGATCGATGTCATTCAGATGACAAAAAAATTAGATCCCAAACAGTTATTTTATGTTTAAAAATTTCCAATCACAAAATATGTATTTCAGCACTAGTGCTTGTCCTATCCAAATTTATCAGTAAAATCTGGGGTCAAAATAATAGCAGTGACAACAAAATTCCTAATATGGTATTATTCCCCAGAGCCTTCCTAAATCTCTGAGCCTGTCATTTACATTAAAGATATTAACTGAAAATCATTCATGGGGAACTCTTTCTAAAATAGATCATGTCTTGGCTTAAGACAAGGCCACATGTGTCTTTAAAAATAGGAAGTGTCCCTAGGAGAAGCCACAAAGTCTCATTAACTCTGCAACCGTGAAGTCAGGTCTGATGTTATAAACAATATTTTCGGAGCTTCTTCTATGGCCCCAGTGAGGGCTCCTCAGTCTTACCTGTTTAAATGCCTGTAAGACTTCCGCTCTCTGGCTAAAGTGCTTGAACAGTAGTTGCAGGGCTCCTGAGAGCAAAGGAGGGTAGTCGTGCATGATCAGATGAATGAGAACACGTAAAAAGGTCCTGCCTCCTTCATCGTCAAGTTGCACTGGATTTTTCTCCTTTCTATAAAACCAAAAATCATTCTAAAATAACTTATATTTACAAAAAAATTACTCCTGTGTGGTTAAAATTGCATATACATTCCGTTATATCACTTTTCCTCCAAAAGTTGAAAAGTAAAAAGGAAGATCATTTTACTTTTTCCCCCCTCGTGTACCTGATAAACAAAGCACAAAAAAAGAGAAAAGAGAGAACTTGTGTTTGTCCACGAAAGTAGGGATGGACAACCATCCCCGGCTGCCCACGGCTGAGGGCGATCCCAGGATGGAGGACTTTTCAGGGCTTGATCTGGGAAAGTACCGGGCGAAGCAGGATGAGTTGCTCACCTCGACACAGACAAAAGCTAGGATCCAAAACCTGACCCAAAAAAATCGCAACTCTAGTACTGAGAAGAAATACTAGAATGGACGTACAGAAACAACTATCTTTCCCCAGAGTCCTAGAGACCTCCTCTCCACGACAGGTGTTGAGCGGCAAGGAAGGACAAGAACAAGAGCACGCGCAGGCGCACGCGCACACACACGCACATACAATCATCACCAGAGCCGCGCTCTGCGCTTGGTTTATTCAGACCCTGGGCAAGACGGCACCGGACAAGAGACCTTCTTTTTTTTTTTTTTTTTTTTTTTTTTTTTTTTGAAGTTTAGTAAGCTGCTATTATTATTATTATTATTATTATTAATTATTATGTTTAATTAGCCAACATATAGCACATCATTAGTTTTTTTATATAGTATCCAACGATCCATTAGTTTCATATAACACCCAGTGCTCATCACAACAGATGCCCTCCTTAATCCCATCACCCAGTCACCTCACCCCCAGTTTGTTTTAAGGTGAAAAATCATGCACTGATTTATTGTCTCTTCCTGGAAATAATGACATACTTAGATAGGAGAGCACAGTGATAACAACAGCAAAAACTGTCAAAACAATATAGAAACAACGCTAAACCAAAGGTTCACTAGAGTTAGAAAAAAATCCTTTTGGGTTCCCTTCTTCATTCTTGTTTGTCTTTCTAACCCTAGAAAATGCAACAAAGGGCTTAGTGTGAAAATTGTTTCGGTTCTCATGGCAAATCTGTAACAGAAATGAACACAAGAAACTCAGTAATTTGTAGCTTAGACACTTTAGGGGTTTTTTTTACTTTTCCTTTTTACTGCTATTAGTTTCATTTCTGAAAAAGAAAGAAACAACTTAAAAACAATAAATGTCAGGGTTCCTGAAAACAAAGGAGGGCAGTCACACCACAGGTATTTTGTTTTCTTGAATCATGGACATTTCCAACTGGCAGAAAATAGCTTTATTTCTCACAAATGAAGTTAATGATAACATTGAAAGAAGTCACTTTCTTGTCTCAGATTTCTCAGATGCAGGAAAGCACTGTTGTGCAAGACACAGCGCTATTTATACCAAGGGACTTAAAGGCCATCCGTGTGCTGTCATTGTTTGAAGAAAGAAAAGCAAAGAATTCAGGGAAAAGTTCAATATGCTGATCTCATCTCTCTCATCTTTTTCCCCTGACCTACCTAAGGAAAAGCTATGCTTTCTCTTCTACAGTAAATTAGCAGCTTCATTTCTGGAAGAAATTATGTTGGCAACGATAAAGGATCTAAAATTAAATAAATATAGGGAGGTAAACAATAACAAAGTGTCAAGAGAATTCTAAGCAAAACCTTAGCCACAAGATAAAGATACATAAGTCTTACTATACCTTCCAGCAAACATAGTTTCTGCCTGGGCTGCAATTTCATCTATATCAGGAACAATAGCTGTAAAGACAAATGGCAAAATCCATTCTTTATCATATCCTAGTTAGGAGTCACAGTATTTATACCAATATTAGCATACCTAAAAATATTTGTCTTAATTTCTTTATGCCACCAAATGTCAATTAACAGTTTAAAGAGTCACAATCTAATTACATTTGGAGGTCAACATTTTAAACAAAGTTTAAATTTTAAGTCTACATTGTTATAGTTGAAGTCAAAGATATATTTAGAACAGAAAGGACCATTCACAAAGTTGTTTCACCTGTAAAAATGTATCTATACACATCAACTCCACACACACACACACACACACACACACACACACACACACACACACGTAAATATATATAATTTAGTGGGGTGATGACATGGAAGGGTGTTTTTTAAACATGTTTTTTAAAGAATAAAAATATAGCAATAATGAACCTTATTACATATGGTACTTCCAAACAACATGATCCTTTTACCCACACCACACTGCCTTCTAAAATTCCATCCCTTCTTCTTATAAGACATAAATTTTTTTATGTGAACCAATCATGATTCCTCCCTCACCTTCACCACTAATATTTTGATGATATATTACTTAAAATAACACATTTAAACAAGTACATTATTTCTTATCTCCAAAGCATAAAAAGAAAACAGGGCAGGATCTAAAAAAGGAAAAAGATATCTCCCCAGAAACCTCTCTCTTCCAGATTCAACCAATGAAAGAGATTGGGTAAATCAGAGAGAACGGGTTTTCTGAGGGCTCCCCCCCATACTTTACTGACACTTAGAGCTTCTATTTCCAGAAATCTGGCTTCTGAGAGCCAATAATTTTTATGATACTGTCAATGCAACTGCCAGCAAGATTTTCTGGTTCTGCCATATCATTCCTGGAAATAGCCCTTTGGGGTTCTATACTTCTGGGAAGCATAAAAACAACACGGTTGCAAATATGCCAGAAGCAACCTCTCCCTTAGGAAAGCTTAACTCCATCTACGGAGGCTTGCTGCCTTTCAGTTGGTACTAATGAGTCGGAGGGCAGGACATGGGTCCACCATCCATTTTAACTACACCCTTACAATCACTCAATCATTCCTGTCAAATTGATTGATGGGCAAAAAAGAGGAGGATACCTGATATTTTCACGATGGTTGTGGTTAGAAGAAAATTTCATATCTGAGTGCAAATCCTATCCCCAGAAAAAGAATTCTGTGACCTGGCTAAATCTTTAATATGACATAGTTTCTAGTCTGCTGTTACTGGCCTGATCTATCCAGAAAAATGGAAATGTAATATTTCTTAGGTTTCATAGGGCACTTTCTACAGCCACAAAATTTTCACAATAATTTTTACGCTCTTTCTTCACTATACTCCTATACACAGAGGTAGACTGGCTTCATTCTCACAATTTTTAAATGTGAAAAGTTGACATATAGTACCAGTTCATAACCATGCAAAGTGAACACAAAGTAAAAACACACACACACACACACACACACACACACACACACACACAGTAATACACCCATTCAGACCTTTGGGAAATACCATGTCTTTATTCTTGAGTTGGGCAACAGCTTCCTACAAAACACCTTTTTCCCCACAGCTATATTTCATACAACTCTTTGATCAAGCAATAAAGTTCCTTTGGACTTTCACCAAAACAGCATGATACTCATGAGCTTCAGGCTCTGAAGTTGGAGAGACCTCAGAGGAAATCCCTGCTCTACTACTTTCATGATCTTTAGTGAGTAACTTACCCCATCTGGCCTCTGTTTTCTTATCTCTAAAATGGCACAATAAACAGTACCTCTACCTCATTGAGCTGTGAAGATTGCAAAATAAACTCATTCCGAGGACTGAGCACCAAGTAACTGCAAATATCCTCTCAGCCATCCCAGGCAAGACATCTAGTGCTCTGTCTCAGCTCCTTCATGTCATTGGTGAACATTATTTCCACATTTTTGTCTCATAGAAATACTACTGTGTCTGAAAATATGAAAGCTACAGAGCAGATATTGTCACAGAAGAGATACCTGATGGTAGCAGTGTATCTGGAAAACCACTGGCAGATGTTTCCGTGTTCTCATTGCTCTCTCCAAATTCCTTCTTATATATCGACAGCATATATGAGATCCTATAATCTAGTCTGACACTCAGGATAAACTACAGAAAGCATTAAAAACATACTTTTATTTTCTTAGCATAGTGGTTGAAACTACAATTCATTACATCACCAACAATGTAACTATCAACATTTCACATGAACTAATTAGAAATCTCAGTTGTGAGCGAAATAAGTCAATCAGAGAAAGACAATTCTCATATGATCTCTCTGATATGAGGAACTTGAGGGGCAGGGTGGAGGGTCGTGGGGGGTAGGGAGGGGAAAAATAATGAAACAAGATGGGATGGGGAAGGAGACAAACCATAAGAGACTCCTGATCTCACAAAACAAACTGAGGGTTACTGGGGGGTGGGCGGGTAGGGATAGGGTGGATGGGTTATGGACATTGGGAAGGGTTTGTGCTTTGGTGAGTGCTGTGAAAGGCGTAAGCCTGATGATTCACAGACCTGTACCCCTGGGGCAAATTAAAAAAAAAAAAGAAATCTCAGTCGCATACATGTTTATCAGTCATAAAGCTAAGAAAACTGATACATTTCCATTAGCCAACGTCAGTAAGATCCCAAAGCAGTTTTTTAGGAAGAAGAAAACTTGACTTCCCAGCCGAAGTAACAGCATCCAAATACACCACGGATTAGCCTCAATGGTGCTTGTGTTTCCTTGGGTCGTGTAGTTGTCCTTGTCTAACACATCGGCAGAAACTACATGCCGATAAGGTTCCCATCTGTGCTAGGCACTAGGAAGAAGCCCACTGCCCTCAAGAAGCCAAAGTCTGAGTTGGGAAAATAAAATATAGCATTGTTAACATAATTAGAAAAGTATCAAGGGCTCAATCATATAGTATAGAAAATTCAGTGGCGATCAGAGAAAGAACAACGTATGGGCTACAGATTTCTGAGTGGAGAAGGGAAACACTAGAGAAGTGGTTTTATACAGGGCTCCCTTCCATCCCAGTTTGCCCGAGATAAGCCTGGTTTAAGCTTCTGTAGCCGTGCCCCTGATACTCTCCAAAGAGCCTTGCTTGGACAGTGAACAGGAACGGTCACACGTGGCACTGTCTTACCTGATCTCCCAGCATCTCTGTGGCTCCGGAAGCTACCCCCCCCTCCCCCCGCTCCTTTCTCCTCCCTCTTCTCACTCCTTCTCACACTGCTCTGTTGCAGAAGCGCTGGATGCTTCTCTCCTGCCTTCTCACATGCGTTCAGTGTCCACTTGACCTTGATATTCTCCACCCCAGGGTAACCAGTTTTTGAGATATCCTCCAGATTCCGTTTAAATCCCTTTTTTAATGAAGTTTCCCCTGGCTCCCTGTCTAGATCCATTTTTCTCCTTTTCGCTCGCCCAACACATTATTTAGACCTACCTGTCTACTGTCAACCTAATACTTCTATTATTTACTCTCTGTCTCTCTGCCTCTGCCTCTCTCTCTCTCCTCTGCTAGGCCTCTACGCTTCTTACGGGAAGCAAAGATGCTCTGTGTCAGCTATGGTCACTTAAGTTCAACAAACGTTTGCTAAGCCAGGAACTAAGAAAGGTGCTGAGGGCACAAAAGGGGTGTCGAAGGCAAGACCTGCCTATGAAGAACGTATAAAGTGGAAGGAAAAACAAACACCAAAGAGTCTCTTTTAGTACCATGTGGTGAGTGCTGTAACACATCTTGGTTGAGTAGATTCTAGTTAAGAGGATTTTCAAAGCAAGGGACAGTTCGTGGGAAAACAGAGCTGAGAAGGGGCCATTGGACTTGAGAGCCTTGGGCAGGAATAGAAACTGGATGGCAGGTGCTTGAAAGGAAAGGTTTTAAAAAATATATGTAAAGAACAAATTAATAAGACACTAATTAGTGAAACGCCTATTAACTTTCAGTTGAAGATTAGTGCTCACAGCATTATATTTTATAATTATAACCAAAAGTAAAACTTTCATCTTCCAATATATTTAATGTAAAAAAAAAAAAAAAGGAAGCTAGGAAAGGGGCAGAGGGAAGAATAAAAATAAAGACAGAAAGTTGAGAGAGGACCAAAGACAGAGAGAGGGAGAGGAGGTGCCTGGGTGGGTCAGTAGGCTAAGCGTCTGACCCTTGATGTTGGCTCAGGTCATGACCTCAGGGTTGTGAGATGAAGCACTGGGTTAGGCTCTGAGCTCAATGAGGAGTTTGCCTGAGATTCTCTCTCTCCCTCTCCGTCTGCTCCTCTCCACCTCCTTGTTCACTCATTCTCTCTCTCCCTCTCAAATAAATCTTAAAAAAAAAAAAAGAGGGAGAGTATGAGAAAGAGAAATACAGAGTGATACAAAAAGAGAAAGAGATACATAAAACGATGGGGAAAAAGAAAGGAAGACCCTGTGACAGGTAGAGCTGGCTGAAAGCAGGAGACTTCTATGAGGAACGTGGCTCCAAAGAAATTCTTTTTTAAAGATTTTATTAATTTATTTGGCAAAGAGAGAGAGAGAGAGCACAAGCAGGGGGAGTGACAGAGGGAGAGGAAGAAGCAGGCTCCTTGCTGAGGAAAGACCCTCCCCGCCAACCTCTGAAATGCTGGGCTCCATCCCAGGACTCTGGGGTCATGACCTGAGCCAAAGGCAGATGCCTAACTCACTGAGCCACCCAGGAGCCCCAAAAGAAACTCTTGAAGAGGTGTTCTAAGAAAGAAACGTATGGAAGAGCAGCACATAGGAAGGAAGACAGACTAGATCAGACCCATACAAGGCAACACAAAAATCAGAGTGAGAAAAGAGGCTCAACAAGAAAGACATTAAAAGCCCAAAAGAGGCAGTAAGGAGAGGTCAGACCCTCATCGGCCCCACTGCTGTAGCTCCATCTCCTCATTTGTTAACTGTTAGATTGTTTTTTGAAAGCTAAACTTCTGTGACTGTGGACTAAAATGAAGTCACATATCTTAGAGGTTGTCCCATGAGTAAGATGATGGGAAGCTATGGGCTCATTAGGTCCACGAGTCAGGTGATCACTACCAATCTCAGTTTCAGAATAGGAGAACCAACTGATTCTTCAGGGTCATGAACACAGGGTTGGGAAGCCTGCCAAAATTTCTCAGGATTCAGCCTTTGGAATTTCTGGAGGAAGTGTGAAACCTTTTATGGTTATACATCTAATTACTTTAAATAAAAATGTACAGACCCTTCCAGGACTACTAACCCACTTCTGTTAGCTCAGTCTACATTAAATTATGATGAAAGACTTAGTAAACTATATCCAGAATCTTAATAGATCCTTGAAAACTCCAGGCTCCATTCTCCAAATCTGGAATAAATGCTATAATTAAAGTATCATAAAACTATTTTCCAAACTTAAAAAAAAAAAGCTGAGAATTCACAGCTACAGTAATGGGGAATTTATTCTCTAAGCCAATGACCAGATAAATAGTAATTCGTCTCCTTTAAATTCACAGAGATAGGTATTAGACTATATTAATTTTAAAAACATATATTATTCCCAGCCTCCTAGAAACAAAAACACGAGGAGAGATAGTCACTTATATAAAATACTGAAACCAATTATTAACATTTTTGTTAATAATAAATAAAATTTTATTTGAGTTTCTTGCTACAATGATAAACCTGAATACCCAGAATTACATGTCTGTCCAATTCAATTAAAAATAGAAACAGAGTTAGAATTCAATCTCAAGTTTGCCTGCTCTGAAATCCTGAAGTGAAGGTAAAATGAAATCAGGGCCAATAGGAAATGAGAAAATGCGTATGAAAGAGGTTTTGTCACCCTCAAAGCACTCCACAGTTGTTCGATATCACCAGAAATACACTTCATGGAAATGAACACATGTAACTAATACGTTAAGTAGTGTCATTAACTTAACAGAAATAAATTCGATCAATAGCATTTCGGAATATTTCCACAGTGATTTGGAACAAAGAGCATAAGAAGTTACACGGAGACGCACAACTCGGTATTCGTCACTTCACTTCCGTTATGCCACATACCTGCAAAATCTCAATGATCTTCAGTTTGGTGTCCATCACGGTCACATCTTCATGCTCTACAGGGCTCCCCTGCTTGCTGGGGTGGATGCTGGGCTGAACGTCAGGCACACTCATGGGGAAGATAGAGCCTCGACTGAGTACCATTTGGGTCATCATCTCTCCCACCCCATGGATGGTTCTCATGACATTGTTTCCTGGCACAAGAAAAGACTTTAAGTCCACACCTGGAGAAACAGGTGTTCTATCCAGCTGGTCAGAACCAGACTGCAAGCAGGACAGCAGAGGTACTAAGACAGGAAAGAATAGCAGGAGCTCTAAGCTGGCTCTTTCCCGACAAAGTACAGCGGCTGTGGACGCATTTCAAAATGACAGGTTTTAAAAAATGAAAGTTTCTTTTTCTCAGAAAATGTTTTCCCAGGATGCACCACAGTGAGTTGTGGGAGCTCTGATAACATCCAAGCCAGGTCCTTCTGGAACCCAGGAAGCCCTACCGGCTGTCACACCAAGAGGCTCTAACTAACTTTTACAGGAATGCGAATGAACTCTCCGAGAAAGGAGCTGCAAGGGAGGACACAGGCATTACAGGAAAACACGGAGGTGGTGACTAGCATCCTAATCCTACCCTCAACCCAAGGACTTTACAGCTTTGCTTTCATGCTTGTGAGAAGAGTTCATGAGGAGCCTTGCTGTTACATCATTGTAAGAAAAAGAAAGTTTCCTCTGGGGAAGAAGCATGCATTTGCCAATACACTTCCCACTCCTTCATAGAGTTGGAATAGAAAACCAGTATTCAAAATCCACAAAAGCAATGATGTTTGAGGTAATTACAAAAACACATTAGTGACCAACATGATAATTTTCAAAAAGGGATTTCTCCCCTTCTATGTCTTCTGAGTTTTTTGGTTTTGTTGTTTTTAGAAGGCAAATTCCCTAATCTTTTTTTTTATTACGTTCAATTAGCCAGCATATAATACCTCACTAGTTTTCGATGTAGCATTCAATGACTCATTAGTTGTGTATGACAGTGCTCATCACCATACGTGCCCTCCTCAATACTCATCACCTGGTTACCCCAGCCCCTCACCCTCTTCCCTCTGTAACCCTCCGTTTGTTTCTCGGAGTCCAGAGTCTCTCCTGGTTTTCTCCCTCTCTGATTTGACTTCTCATTCATTTGTCCTCCAATGAAACTGCACACACACTCACTCCTTCCGCTGACCATGAGCGGCACTACCCAAGGATTCACCTGACACTGCTCCAATCTATGTTCTCCGACCTGACTGTTGTTTCTCACTTATCAATTCCCGCAACAAGCAGCCAGGAGTCAAAAGAACAATTGTCTGTTTTTCTTTTGCAACCCTGGTCTTTGCTTCATGGATGTTCATGGAGCTTTGCCTCAAACAAAGGCCTAAGAATTTGGCAAATAATTTTCCTTTCCCTGAGTGTCTCAGGGTGTAAGCCAAGAGAAAGGGAAATGGAAATATGATGGGATGAGATAAAACTCTCAGCTTTAAGTGAAGAGTATAAGCTGTAGGGATACCTATGGGATCAAAAGGCAAACAAATATAAAAAAAAGGAAAATACTGTAAAGATGACAAAAAAAATCTTGATGGTCTTGTGCACACCAATCCACAAATATCAAGAATTCAGTAATCACTGTGAAAAGCTAAATGCCTTTTAAAACTTATTATCTTATCCATATATGAAATTTGTATACAGAAAAGAGGGTGGGGCTCAAATAGTACATTTTGGAGTAGGCAGCAAAGTACCATTTTTTCCCTAGAGTGGCATCTTCCAGGCAGAAATTAACTGGTTTTCCTTCTGAGAGTCTATGAACTTTACTTGACTGCTGTTGGCATAACCCAAAAAAGGGGGGGGGGAGAAAAAATGTATATGAAAGGTCATTTCCAAGTTTAGACAAGATTGAGATAAAGGATTTGAGAGAGCCCCAGTTTCCAACCTTGAGGCAGAATGCTTCATTTTCTGTGGTTCTCAAGCAATCACAACAGTTGACTACTTCCAAATCCCTCCACTGTTTGCTACGTGGATTGCAGGGATGCACATCTGGTGGTTGGCAATGGTTCTGGGTCACCAGTGTTTAACCAGTACATTTATCCGAATCTTGATTCGAGCATGTATACGTGTTAGCCTCCAAGAGATGCTTTCTCACCACTAACACAGAACAGGCTCCTTTGTTATTCCTACCCCTGATTCACACAGAAATCCTTGGCACCGACAGTGTCTGCATCTTACTTAGATTTGCATGGAAAGTAATCATTTAATCCAAATGATTATTACACAGAAAGTTAGCCCAGACAATTCTTTTCCCCAAATATAGATCCTGTCACCAAGAAATTAAAATCTAGAGGCCAGAACCATAATAATACATAACACATGTTGTCAATGACATGGGGGGGGGTTCATTCCGGTTCTACCACATCCTTAGATGCCTGTGGCACATGGTCGCCACAAAACTCTCCTGACATCTCCATGTATGGCCAATTGAGAGGACTCAAATGAAAAGATGCTATATTTTCTGGAGTTGCTTGGTGGTGATGAGAAGTGCTTAAATTGTGAACTATCACAGCTTGGAAAACATAAGTCAAATGCCACATAAATCACAGACATGGAAGGCTCCCACGTATCCATTTCTCCAGAGAGAAATTCCTGATTCTAGACTGTTGAGATAAGTCACAGGCCATCGGTTTTCAACACTGCCAAAGAAGAAATCTTACCATTTCTCCTCTCAGTCATAATTAGTTAATACTACTAAAAAGTTTTCGGTGGAAAGGCTACTGTGTAACCATATAAATCCTCTGGACAGACTAACCCCTAAAAATTCAGCTTTCTATGTTTTTTATATTAACCCAGCAGCCAGAATTTGGATTTATGTGTAAAGGGTATTGAGATCATTTAAAAAAATGTTGAACAAAAGTAAGAAAGAAGGAATTGCTTAGAAATAAAAGCAGATGGACTTTTCAGGCCCTTTTATTACATGATTGTACAAATAGTTTTACTAATCCTAATTTCCTCAAGAGAAAAACCTGAAAGTAAAAAGGTATACTAAATGCCTAACAGGAATGGTGGCTGGGAGTGGACTGAGAATATATTTCTTTCTTTCTTTCTTTCTTTCTTTCTTTCTTTCTTTCTTTCTCTTTCTTTTCTTTCCTTTTTCTTTCCTTCTTCCTTTCTTTCTTTCTTCTTTCTTTCTTTCTTTCTTTCTTTCTTTCTTTCTTTCTTTCTTTCTTTCTTTCTTTCTTTCTTTCTTTCTTTCTTTCTTTCTTTCTTTCTTTCTTTGCTGGTTCCAGTGAGTCAAGTTTCCATTACCAATTTCAGAGAAGTAAAAGGCAGTAAGAGATCCACATAACATGGAAGCTGAGCTGACCATGATTTAATTGTACCTATTCAGAAGTCATTTTACTGCTTGTGAGCATTATTGTACTCAACAATCATTAACAGTTATGTGGATTTCTAGAAAGCATAAGAGATTTAACAGAACCTTACTTGACTGAAATTTACCTTATGACTACTGGTATTTTATTTAATTTAAAGTTATCTTTGTTATTTTTTTTATTAGAAATACATAACACAAGAAATGATCATTTGAATTTTCCAGTTGTTTAGATGTCAAGTAGTCGTTTCTGGAGCCTTCTCAACATTTATAGGAGATCATAGAAATATTTGATTAGAAGAGTTCTGTGAATAATTGTTCACAGCAATTTAATTGTTCTGTGACTACTAAAGTCAGTTCAATGTTTTATAATAGAAGCCAAAGACTGGATAACCCAAAAACCATTCTTCTTTCCCTGAGACATATTTTCATAGTTGGATTTGAAAAAAAAAATGCATCTGCTGTTACAATAATTCATTTGAAACAGAATGATGTTAAACCATAAAGACGTGTCTCAGGAAATCTTCCTCCTTCCCATCCCTGCTCAGCAGCTCCTTATAAACCTCCACTTGCTAGAAGACGCCTACGCTTTAGAACTGGAGTGGTTTTCTCTTCTGAACATTCTCTGGAGCAGTGCTTCCTCCCAGTGGTTGAGGGTGTGGTTTTAAAAGGACTTTTCTATTACGCAAAACAAACAAAAACATTAACACAAGATCAAAGCCTTAATGGAGCTAGTGATACAAGCAGAGCAATGGGTACCACGGTACCAACCTGGATTAAATGGAAGACCCAGATTTAACACCCTAAGAAGACAATAGGTAACCAGAATTCCCAGTTCAAAGTCAGATCACGGGATTTAAAGAGAGCAGGATAATCCAGTCTCCCTCGTGTTTGTAAGCCTTTGTGCTGGATCTGCTGGGAACATGCTCTTCTTCCACCTGGAGTTCTCTTAGCCAAAGGGTCACTCAACTTGCTTTCACTCCTTTATGATTTCTGGTACAATGTCACCTCCTGAGATAGACCACTTCTGGCCACCCTCTCTAAAGGAGGACTGCCATCACACTGAACACACGCACCTGCTTTGCATCTCAGCCATGACATTATCACCATCTCAGGTCATTTTTTGTATTTGTTTATGTGCTTGTTGCATACTCCCCTCAAAAAAACCCCCATAAGCTCCATGAAAAAAAAAAGATCCTGCCTAGTTTACTGCTCTGTCTCCAACACCTGGAATAGGGCCTGACACACAGGAGTCATCCAATAAATGTTTGCTGGATTAATGCACTAATAAAATAAAAAAAGATTTGATAAACAAATGAATTATTAAAAATGAGATTGACATGTTTATTAAAAAATTGGATCTTATTACACTAAAAATATTCCATCTTTCATCAAGCTGAGTTTTTGCTTTTATATTTTCTCCTTTATATTTTCCTTTATATTTTCGCAAATTTTCTAATTTTTTTCAAAAAGCATTTATAACTTCGTGTTCCTTGAAAACTTATTCATTAAAAAGAAAAGAAAAAGTAATAAAGTAGATATCAGTGAGATAAGGGGAATCATGAAATCTGCCCTCATCGGGGGCAAATCACATCCCATGTACTTTGCTATTGGGCCACATATACCTTCACAGTAGGGTGGGGGCTGGGAATCCATCCCACTTCACTCAGCCAGAAAACAGCAGAGCTTCAGACAGAGTTCAGAAATATCAACATGCAGCATTTTTCTCCACACCATGCTGCTTTGCTAATAGACCATCACCTTACAAGTTTCCAAAGATTTTATACTCGAACTCAGAAAATCTACCAAATGCAGAAAGCGAAGATTCTCTTTTTTTAATAGTGTTTTTTTGTTTTTTGTTTTAAGGTAGGCTCCATGCCCAATATGGGGCTTGAACTCACAACCCTATGATTAAGAGTCGCATGATTTACTGACTAAGCCAGCCAGGCACCCCCAGGAAGCAAAGATTCTAATTAACACTGTGCACTAAAAATGTGAAATTACTATTAATCATATAATGAATTTGGTCACATTATCCCCAAGCGAACTTATCCAACCAGTTTTTATTATATATGATGGGCCACACAGTACTTGGAGCATTTTATTTGCATTGCACGATTTAATTTTAAGGGCAGCTCTTGCTCAGAAAGTATTATTAAATAACCAAAGTTCATCTGGCTCTATTCTAGGGAGAGTGGGGATGGAAGGACACAGGAAAAGTAGAACTAATGACATGGCTAGGAAAACATAAGATATATCCATAAAAATTTTAAGAAGAAATACAAGGCACTTGAGATAGTTATAGTATAGCATGGGAAGTATGAGGATTGCTTAGGAAATTTTTTTTTAATTTAAAAAAAGTATTGTTGGTTTTTTTAAATTTATTGAGAAAGACTGCGCACAAGCAGGGGGAGGGGTAGAGGGAGACAGAGGGAGAATCTCAAGCAGATTCCACACTAAGCGCCAGAGCCCAATGTGGGGCTCGATCGCATGACCCTGAGATCATGACCTGAGCTGAAATCAAGTCTGATGCTTAACCACCTGAGCCACCAGAAGCCCCTAAAAATTTTTTTAATTAAATTTTAATTTAATTTTTTAAATTATTTTAGGGTGAGGAGAGTGAAGGGCAGCTTCACTGAAGAGACACAATTTTGAACTAGGCTTTGAATGGAGTTAAAGATTTAGATTTGTATGATCTTTCTCAAATTATTTCACCATCCTATGTACATACTCTTAATCTAACAAAATATCTTCCAGGTCCTGTGAGAATAAGATTATATAATACAAAAAAGTCATGAAGAATAAAAAGTATCATATAATTGTAATGTATTACCTAAGAATGAAAAGTGGAGGACATGTGCGTGCTTTTACTACATCTCTTAAAAACAACTATTCTCCATTTCATCATGTTCTATTAGAGTGGCCACCATTCTACTAAGGAATGTGTGGTTCCATCATAGCTCATACTCTCTTACACTCTGTCTTGACTGACATACAATATCACCTCAAAAAGGAGAAGTCTTTTAGAGAAGTGGTTTATAAAGAATACTCAGTGAACAAAATAGACAATATGACACCTAATTTTCTTCATTCTAAATAAATACTCATTGAATCGAGTATGTTGATAAACCATTTACACATTCCAACTTTCCAAAACCTTAGAATTAGAACAAAGCAAAACCTATTGAACACACGTTACCAAAATATAGTAATGTTATTATCCATCTCTTTTTGAATATCAAGTAGACTGCTTAAAAGAAAATTATTTCCCATCCACCCACACCCTAAAGAAGTGTTATTCAAAGGATGAATTTAAAAAGCAATTCATACAAAACAGTGGTTGAGTTCTACATCCTACTTTAGATTTCATCACTGTCAAATACTGACAAAGACATTTCAATATTCCAAATCTCAGGATTTTAATTTGCAAAGCTGACTTTAATTCTTAAAAGTTGGTAATCCAAGCAATAAATGAATTTACATACTGTTTTCAATTGAGATACAATTTAGATTCAATGAAATGCCCAGATCTTAAATGAAAGATTTCAGCGGGTCTGCTGAAGAAGGACATACTCCCCTATAAACCACACGTCATCCAGATACCAAACATTTCCATTACCCCAGAAGCTCCTTTGTGCCTTTTTCCAGTTCATCTCCTCTACCTTCCTCCTCACCACCACCACCAAGATTCTGCATTGAATAATGTAGAGTTTCATAGGTATGATTTTAGTTAAATGATCATAACCAAAGAGTAGTAATACAACAATCATTGCTAAAGTACAGAGGGGCCTCTAGTTCCTTGCTGCTCTACTGTTGCCTCAACCAGATTAAGTATTTCTGATGACTGGTGAAGTCAGAGATAGCATGTTTCTTAAATGTAAAGGTAGCATGAAACAAAGAAGGATAACTAATATAGCGAATGCTTCCATCCAATCCTCAAACTACATCAACAATATGATAAAATCAAAACAAAATGCCCTGTACTTAGGGCACAAGGAAACCAACTAAAGTATATGATGGAAAAATGTGATGTAACGGAGCACAAATTCAACTTCAGTTCTGCTCAAGGTCCATGGGGAATCTCCACTGTGTCACTGTTACCAAAAATACTCAGTTCACCGAGACTGCATTACAAAAGTAGAGTTCAGAATGAACAAGCAAATAACTGTCCTTGCCTCTGTGCTCATCAGACCAGTGATCAGTGACATCTGAATCCTAAGAGGAATAGTTAAAGAATCTACCCAGAAAGGAGGAGACACGCAGGCGACATGCTGGCCATTTTCAAACACGGAGGGAACCGACGTGTGGAAGTGATGTTCAATTTCAATGTGGCTCCAGGGAACAAAAGTAGGACTCCTGATTGGAAGTTAGAGGGAGATATATTTAGGATAACCTAATAAAACAGACCTACTATAACAAAAGAAACCTAATAATTGGAGCTCTTGGAAAGACCTGCCTTTTTCAGCAACAAAATCTTGGTCACTCCAATGTTCAAGGAGATCCCAGATGACCATTTGTCATGGGTGTTGTATGAAGTTCTGAAGTTTGTGTATTGCGTAGATGATTTCAACAGTCCCTTTATATGCTAACATTCTATGAATTTATGTTTAGGTTCCAACAATGTATCTTATTGGAGATCACTGGTGGACTCTCTTCAGCAGAAACTGAGAGAACTGGGGAATCTACCCCAGTGTATTAACACCTCGAGCATCAGATTCTGAGGTTCAAATAGTATTTATACATAGAGAAAATAGGTGGAGAGGAGAGGAGGTGAGGACGAGATGGCCCTCCTCAGTCATTCTCAGTATTTGTGAGGTCATCCCTGGGTACTGGTTCTGTCCTATTAACTCAATATGGTAATGGTAGTCACTCTTCCTGGGCGCTAGGAAACATTCATGTCACTCCTGGGTGACTCTGGAGGCTTCAGAGTCACTCTATAGCTTAAAGAATAAGAATAAATTCTACACTAAACTGTGGATGTGCTCCACCCACTGTGGTTGATACCTTTGGGAAACTAAAACACAAAAAACTACACATGATGCCTTTGTTTCTGACAAATTCCACAGAAACACCAACAAACACAAAATCAATCTCCTGCCTCTACTGGTCAATCAATTATGAAGTCGAACAGAAAAGCTTTATGTATTATAACTCTATGTAACATCGAACTGAGAGAACCAAAAGAAAGCTATACTTCCAAAAGGAAGAGGTACTTCATGACTTAGTGTGCCGTGTAAATTATGCATGCATCATACCCATTAAGTCCTTGTGAAATTTGTTAACTTACACAGTTAGCAAGTGAATATTTCAATCATATTGCTCTATTAAGACAGTGCATCAGAGATCACTAAAAATGTTTAACATTAATCACTAAAACTGCCCAAATAAAATTGCAGGAACAGGGGCGCCTGGGTGGCTCAGTGGGTTAATGCCTCTGCTTTCGGCTCAGGTCATGATCTCAGGGTCCTGGGATCGAGGCCCGCATCGGGCTCCCTGCTCAGCGGGGAGCCTGCTTCCCCCTCTCTCTCTCTGCCTGCCTCTCTGCCTCCTTGTGATCTCTCTCCCTCTGTGAAATAAATAAATAAAATCTTTAAAAAAAATTGCAGGAACAAAATACCAGGAAATATTTTATCATGAACTGGCATTTCTCATGTTCTCTCTCCTTCATTGCAAGTTTGGAAAGAGAAACTAGAAGTTCATCAGTAATAAAAGGAAAACAACGCTATATTTGGAATGTCACAGTCCAGAAAATATTTTTAATATTCAAATACTTAAATATTTATATAAACATGTAATTTACATACATTCATAAGATGCATTTCACTCAATAGATATTTTTGAAAGCCTTGTATGTAAATAATGGTATATTATACCTGGCACAAGCCAGCTTATAGAACCAGAAAGAGAACATGTTTTCACAGTTTTCCTCCCCACTTTGCTTCTCCTGGTCAATAAATCTGAAACTTTAATATTATGGAATTATCCAGATGGTAAATCTAAGAGTTGAGAGCCTTTTGTAAGTCTACTAGGGAAAAAAAAAAGGTTTATAAAACATAATTACAAAATTAAGGAAAGAAAGAACAAACATATACTGGGAATACTAGGACCTCTAAATACTTTTGTCCTCCAAATACATGCATATTGATGTAAGGCGTGGCACTTACATACACTCGTTCTAATGATAAGTTTCTGAAAGTATATATGAGATACAGAAATGTGTCTAAGAAGATAAAATTGTTTAGAATTACTAGGGAAACAGCAAGAGAGAGCTAGAGACATCTGATGCATATTATGAAGACCCTTGGGAACCAACTTAACTGAGTTATTCTCCAGAAGAGATGAGAGCTAATGAAAGAGCTAGAGTATGTGATTTAGAAGGATCCTTAGATTAGAATGTGGAGCAAAGGGCCTAAAACAGACTCAGGGAGACCAGTCAGAAATTTATTACAGGGAGTGAAGAGGAACATCCAACTTCAAGAGATATTTAAGTGGTAAAACTTTTAAGACTTGTGATTGTTTTAAAAAAGCTTTTTTGATCTGACCTGTAATCACTTCAAAAATTCAAAACTCTTCAGGAAACGCCTACTGTGTAATACTAAACTTTCCTGGAAACTAAACGTGGAAAAAGTAGAAAACAGCATCCCTGCAGATGAAGAACTCATCTAGATAGAAAGTAGTATAATAATAGCAGAAAGAAGAAGTGTCAACTGTAGAGACACGTGAGAAAGTGCTCAACGTCACTCGGCATCAGGGAAATACAGATCAAAACCACAGTGAGATACCACCTCACATCAGTCAGGATGGCTAAAATCAACAAGTCAGGAAACCACAGATGTTGGCGAGGTTGCGGAGAAAGGGGAACCCTCCTACACTGTTGGTGGGAATGCAAGCTGATGCAGCCACTCTGGAAAACAGTATGGAGGTTCCTCAAAAAGTTGAAAATAGAGCTACCCTATGACCCAGCAATCGTGCTACTGGGTATTTACCCTAAAGATACAAAGGTAGAGATCCTCAGGGCACATGCACCCGAATGTTTATAGCAGCAATGTCCACAATAGCCAAACTATGGAAAGAACCTACATGTCCATCAACAGATGAAAGGATAAAGAAGATGTGGTATATATATATATATATATATATACAATGGAATACTATGCAGCCACCAAAAGAAACAAAATCTTGCCTTTTGCAACCACGTGGATGGAACTAGAGGGTATTATGCTAAGCGAAATAAGTCAATCAGATAAAGACAATTATCACATGATCTCTCTGATATGAGGAACTTGAGGGGCAGGGTGGGGGGTCATGGGGGCAGGGAGGGAAAAAAGAAACAAGATGGGATCAGGAAGGAGACAAACCATAAGAGACTCTTAATCTCATGAAAAAAACAAAAGACAAACAAACAAACAAAAAAAAAACCCCAAAAAACATCAACTGTAGGGCTGTGGGTTTTTTCAGGAAACAGGAAAAAAGGAAAAGAAATCTGAATTCAAAATTTGGCACAGCAAGCTATAAGCTGCATGATCTTGGGCAATTTCCTGGACAAAATAGTGACCACAAGAACTAATTGCTGGAGTGCAATAAGGATTAAAAGTATGTGGGACGTCTGGGTAGTTCAGCCGGTTAAGCCTCTGCCTTCAGCTCAGGTCATGATCCCAAGGTCTTGGGATAGAGTCCTGCATCAGGCTCCGTCTTCGGTGGGGATCCTACTTCTCCCTCTCCCTCTGCCTGCTGCTCTCCCTGCTTGTGTGTGTGCCCTCTCTCTCTCTCTCTCCCCCCTTCCCCCAACAAATCAATAAATAAAATCTTTTAAGAAAAAGTAAAAGTATGCAAAAGAGCTGGAGGTGAGTTAGGTATTGAATATAAATAATAAATATCCTTTTATAGTAATCTATTGCCCATGTGTGGCTTGGCATATGGTAAAAACTCAGTATAAAGTAGACATATTACATAGTTATTCTCTATCTATTTTTAGACATGCATTTGAGTTTTAAAAGGAACATGATCTAACTTAGATCCTCTGTTTGAAACTTTCTGGATATATGGAGAGAGGATTAAGCCCAGAAGGGGATAAAGTCCTTTTAGGCTTTATTGATAAGTAAGAGAAAACTGAGCAGTTACACAGGCATTTTTTCTAAAACTATTAAAGCTTAAAGCTGGCTGGGGGGGGGCGGCGGGAGGTGGTGCAGAGGGAGTGGGCAGCAGGCAGGAGGAGCGGCGAATGTTGTTAAGCCAGAAAGAACTGAGAGGCACGGTCAGCATAGTGCAGAGCTGCAGGAGAACCAGACTCAGAAGATCAGAATGTCACAAAAATTTTTCCTTCATATCTGAAGAAGAGGATTCCAGAAAAGACTTGCTTCCCAGACCAGGTTTCTGATGCCAGTGATTCTGGGGCATTTCGAAGTAGGCAGCTTTAGAAATTTTTCATATCTAAAACTTGGTTGTACATTTAAATGTTTTACTGTTGTTTTTACTTTTCTCGCTAATCTCTATTTCCTCTAAGATCATAATCATTTTTATTTTTCTTCCTAATCTGTATTTCCTACCAGATCTTAATCTTGACCTACAATTTTTCCAATCGTGGCATTTTTCTGGAAGATTCCTACAGTGGATACGGTGATAGTCCTGCCCAGCTGCCCCTTCAGGGATGAGGGACAAGAGGGAGTGCTACTCACTGAGTAGCTGCATTGAGGACAGCCCTCAAATATCAGCCCTGTATGGGGACTGACAAGTCTGAAGAGAGCTGCCTCCAGCAAGGCCGCACACTGGTTGCAGGGCAGCCCATGGAGGCACGAAGGCTCAGCCCCCACCCTCGCTCCAATGAGAGACGACTCTGAAAGAACATCCCAAATGCAGAAATCTCTCCTCACCCCAGAGTTTTCCACTAGGTCAGCATCACAACCTGATTTCTCCCTTTGCCCAATCCTGCTCCTTTCCCTTCCATTCTACTGGTGTTGATCCTAAGAGTAACCTAATAAACCTCCTTCATGCTAATCTCCGGCTCAGGGTCTGCTTCCTGCTTCCAACTTGCAATAAACAACTCCAGAGATTCGGGAACATTGGCATCATTGTTGCTGCTATTGTTGTTCTTATTTAAAAATCAGTGGAAGATGGGCACCTGGGAGGCTGAGTCACTTGAGCATCCAACTGTTGATTTCAGCTCAGGTCATGAGCTCAGGGTCCTGGGATGGAGCCCTGCACTGGGCTCCGTACTCAACGGGGAGTCTGCTTTAAGGTTCTCTCTCTCTCCATCTGCCCCTCCTCTCTCTCTTTCTCTCAAGTGAATAAATAAATAAATCTTTTTTTTAAGAATCAGTGGAAGAATCTCAAGGCACTATGAGAACATGCTCATCTGAGCGGTACTCACACACACAAAGGGACAAGAGAAATCCTAGTGCTGTGAAGAGGATTACACACACGTCTCTGCCTCTTCTTTGAGTCAAAAGATTCCTTTACTAGAAATACATGATTCTGATGGGAAGAGGGAGTAGGCAGAAGGGACTAGCGAACAGGAAGTAGGGGGGTGTGAGGAACAAGACACATACTGGAGATAAGACAGATGTATTTTAAGCGAAGGGACATCCCTGAAAGCGGAGATGAGGGAAGACAGGTCAAAGAATAAGGGCATCCAAAGGAGAATCTTGCGAGGCAGAACGTGAAAAAAGAAGTCCGGAGATCCCTGCAAGAGATTTTCACGTGATGAATGGTAACAGTGCTATCTTCTCCCTACAGGTAAACCTTGCTAACACTTCGGAGCACCGTAAACTCCCCCGCAAACCCACATCATTTATAGAGACCTGGAAAGAGCTCAGTCAGATGAAAAATTAAAATAAGATGAAGGAACACTTGAAAGAGTCTTTAAAATAAAAGCTGCCTTGGACCTTGTACTGGCTACCCAGTTATGGTCATTGTACTAAACCTTATTTCTGTTCGTTGTCAGCCCCACCTCCACGTAATGTCCTCAGCCTCACCTGTATCCAGGTAAATCCTTGCTGGCTTGCTTGCTTTTTCTGATACACTCGGTGTCTGATACACTCAGTGATACAGTCAATATTTTCAGTGAACAAAAACTTCTGATTTCAAGGCCTTCTAGCTGGTGGCTTTACAAAGAGCGATCACCGCTATGAACCCGGAGACAAATGCTTCGTGTATATTGGCTAAAAGCAGTGTTTTGCAACACATGTTAAAAAGAACGGCATTCAGCGAGTGAAGGAGAATTACACACTAATCTTCAAAGAATCACAGTTTTGAACTGAAAGAGGCCGTAAAGATCACAGTTAGACTCATCTAATTTTATAAAGGAAGAAACTATTTTCTGGCAGCTATTTTGCCTGCAAATACTTTCTTCCTTTCCCACCCATATAACAATATTAAAAAATGTTTCTGCTCCACCTCCCATCTCCATTTCCCTTCTTTTGAACAGCAACTATGCTGCCAGAAAAAGCATATTTCAAGGTGGATCATGTAAAGTCCCTTCTAAGATCCAAAAACTAAAATAAAATAAAGTTAAACTGAACAAATGGCTAGTTGTTTGCCACGAGATAGAGAGTTAGCTTGCTCTTACTCTCTTCCCCAAATCTACTGAGGCAAGAGAGACTCCCAGACAGACAGACATCCAAAGTGTCTCTTACCACCTACCTGTTCTATCTCCTCCCTCCCCAAGGTGAGACCCACAGGACTCTAAGTCACCCAGGGTAGCTCCAATCCTTTCAGGGCTTTGTGGTTCTCTGTTTCTTATTCTCTAAAAGAAGAGGCAGTTTCAGCTCCAAACCTGAAGCCTCAAAAGAAAGGGAATCCTAAAAGTAAATGGGATTCTCCATTTGACTTTTGTAGTGATTTCCCATTTTCAACATCCTAACACATGTATACCAACCAAAGAGATTATCTGGTCACTGATTAGGAACTGGCCCACATTTCAGGGCTTGACTAAGGAAACTCCCAAGAATTTGACATTGTTAAAAAAGCAAAATGATAGAAGATTACAAGAAACTATTTGGCTTTTGTTTGGTGTTTTGATAGTTTTCTGATATATCACCCTTTCAAACTGTGGTGAGTTCAAGGCCGGGGAGAAAACTGTGAAAAGAAATTATAGTCTTGGCCTAGACACCCTAACTAGGCCGACATCATACCCCAGGGTTAAGATTTATTGCTCCATGGTGGAGGCTTAAATGTGAATCCCAGTTCCATTCAAACAACAAATAGACAAGTGGAAAGACATTGACAGGATAACTAAGTACTGAGTTAGACCCAAACCAGACTGTGTAACGTTCCGCATTCTGTTCAAATGAAAACAAGACTTTCTCTCACTACACAGAGTTAACGTGTTATGTTATTCATTAGAAGGATGTAAGTTGTATTCACATTCGTTCCCAAATATTTGACTGACTCTCTAGGAGAACAAAATATACCCACCCTGCTATAAAAAAGTGATCTTAATTAGGAGTAGTATCAGTCCTCAGACTGTATATCCTTCAGCAGGCATAAAGAGGAAGAAAAGTATAATTTTTAAACGGAAAGTACTTTCAAAGTATATTGAAAATATCTGACTTATCAGCCAGAGAAAGACAAATATCACGATTTCATTCATATATGGAATTTAAGAAACAAAACTGATGAACATAGGGGAAGGGAGGGAAAAATAAAATAAGATGAAATCAGAGAGAGAGGCAAACCATGAAAGACTCTTAACTCTAGGAAACAAACTGAGGGCTGCTGGAGGGGAGGGGGTTGGGGGAAGGGATAACTAGGTGATGGGCATTAGGAGGGCACTTGATGGAATGATCACTGGGTGTTATATGTGACTGATGAATCTTTAAGCTCTATCTCTGAAAAACTAACACACTCTACGTTAATTAAATTGATTTAAATAAAAAAATTTTTTTTAAATAAAAAATTTTTTAAAAAAAGAAAATATCTGACTTATCAGCCAGCATATGCATTGGCTTTTCACTTCTATACGTGACAAAGAACCCTGCTTTACATAATCCTTCCACCCAAAAGTTCAATTACACTGAATGGTGCCTGCATATTCTAAATCACTGAGAGCAAATGATAGGTATTAGGCAAAGCAAATTGACTCAATAGCATAGCCTGCTGGGAGTGAATACATTTGTTTGAAAACAGTATTTCTTTTCCTAAGTGAGTACATAGCCCATGAAAGGTATGGGATGGGTGGTTCTGAAGGTCAGAACCTTCTATTTCACTATAGCACAGGGCAGGACAGCGCCCGCTCCCAGCATCTCCATGTGAGTATGCCTGCATCATTTTCTGAACGCACCCCCACGAAGGCACAAAAATGAAAAGCTACTTCTGAGCCCAGCAATTTCTGCCAAGCATGCCAATGGAACGCCACAGTGATGGTGAGTAGTCACAGCCTGGGGGCTAGATTCAGACCCCCAACCAACTCTGGGATGAGGATAACTCACAGGGGTACACAGTGGGCTGCACCCAAGGACGCAAAAGAGGAAAACATCTGGAATCACCACTTCCCAAGCCAGCCATCCCCAGATGCTCAAACACTAATCACTGACATCTAAACCGACAGGATTTCCCAGAAACGCAAATGAATGCTGCAGGTACACGCCCTCCTTAAGGTAAGCGCCACCGAGGCCGGCACAAAATGGAACTCCAGGAACTCTAAGCCCTTTCCTACTGGACATGCTTCTTCCACTCTGCTGGGTCTGACCTACCAAACAGCTACCAAACACATTTCTCTGAATGTCCAACTCCAACTGTGCTGGAGCAGAATTAGTAAGTGGTAAGTAGATCGGAAGGATAAAAAAAGACCTGGTTCGATTGCACAAAATTTTCCAGACATGGTATGAGAAAAGATTATTATCGTTTACTTAAAGGAACTGGTTCATCTAGCAACAATGCTTATAAAATTACTTCCTATTTTTAAAAAATCTGCTTTGCAAATGACTTCCAATTGAATAAGGTTTCACTAAAATAGGAAAATTAATCCAGATCACTTAAATATAAAAAAGCCAATATGATGATACACTGGGTATTGTAATTTGGTCACACTGCTATGGCTCCCATGGGTTGTCCTTTCAAGTAAGAGTTCTTCCCTCCACCCCACCCCCCCGCCCCCCAGGTACTTTCCATAATCTGGGATTTCCTCTCTGGCATCAACCTCTGTCTCATCCTGTACCACAGGATTTTTTCCCAGGCCTGAAAAGCCTGTCTCCACATTTGGAGATTCCAGAAATGTGTTCTCTCTTGCTTCCTTTGTTAAGAATTTAAGAGAGTCTAATAGAACCTTTGTTAGGTAGGAATTTATAGTCTAACAGAACTCAGCTATAATAACACACATCCTAGAACAAAAGATAATGCTTTAAGTTTGAAGTGTCTTCTTATATATAATAAATCATTTTCCTACTTGGCTAATTATTTAAGTCGTTAACTTTTTGTTTTGAAACACTTTCAAATTTATGGGAGAGTTGTAAGAATAATACAAAGGACTCAGGGCGCCTGGGTGGCTCAGTGGGTTAAGCCTCTACCTTGGGCTCAGGTCATGATCTCAGGGTCCTGGGATAGAGCCCCACATCGGGCTCCCTGCCCAGTGGGGAGCCTGCTTCCCCCCCTCTCTCCGCCTGCCTCTCTGCCTACTTATGATCTCTCTCTCTGTCAAATAAATAAATAAAATCTTTAAATGATGATAATAATAATAATAATAATATAAAGAACTCTTATAACACCTTCTGCCCAGTTTTATGAGATTCACAAATCCGGCCATGTTTGCATCCTTTCTCTGTCTCTGTCTCTCTCTGTGTATATATATATATACATAAATTTATATCTTGCCTGCAATATTTGTTAGTTCCACACATCCTGACCTTTTGACTCTCAATTCTTCACCTTATATTCAGTAAAAACAAGTAAAAAATCCTCTTACATAAGCACAGTACAATTACAAAATTCAAGACATCTGATCTACTACCACAACCTAATACACAATCCATATTCGAATTTCACCTATTGTGCCAATAATATCTTCCATAGATGATGTTTTTCCTGATCCAAAATCATATATTGTATCTAGCTGTAATGTCTCTTTAATCTCCTTTAATTTGGAGCAGTTTTGTAGCCTTTCTCTTTCATGGAATGGATATTTTTTAAAAGATCAAGCCGGTTGTTCCACAAAATACCCCACATTTTTTACTTGCCTCATAATTCTTCATGATTAGCTGGAAATTTTGAATTTTCGTCAGGGATACTTACCAGGTGATGTTAAGCCCTTCTCAGTGCCTCACATCCAGAGGCATGTAACATTGCTTTGTCCCGATTTCCTTTTATTTTAAACTCTGTATTTTGTTTACTTAGCTTTAAAAATATCCGTATTTAAGAGACTGAACCCATACACTTAAAAAAAAATATGAACCAAAATTCTAACCTCAGTTACAATTTTTCTAAAATATTAGCTCATCAGACTCCCTCATGGTGTGTACTGCACTGTCTCTGTGATTTTCCCACACCTTTGTATACGAAGCTTTCCTGAATTAGAGTGTGCTGTTTCCTGCTTGGTCTTTGACTGATACCCACTTGAGTAGCACTGTCCATAGACTCAACATCATTGTGGCTTTCCAGAAGCTCTGGAAAACTAAGGCACTTCAATAGGACCCAAACAGCAATGGCAAATGATATCAGTCATTGGGTGAAGAACATTAAGTTTGCATTATATGGCTCAATATTGGTAGCAACATGATACACCCAAGCTTTGTATACTATAAAACTGTGATTTTATCTCTAGATTTTGCTGACAAATACAGATATGATAAATCCAGCTTTATGTCATCATCAGTCCTCAATACATTTGAAGGCTAGATAAAGAAAAGTATATCTATAGGGGCGCCTGGGTGGCTCAGTGGGTTAAAGCCTCTGCCTTCGGCTCAGGTCATGATCTCAGGGTCCTAGGATCAAGCCCCGCATCTGGCTCCCTGCTCAGTGGGGAACCTGCTTCCTCCTCTCTCTGCCTGACTCTCTGCCTACTTGTGATCTCTCTCTCTCTCTGTCAAATAAATAAATAAAATCTTTAAGAAAAAGAAAGAAAAAGAAAAACATATCTGTATGTATATTAGCTTCCTGACAAATAAATAATCAAGTGGTACAAATGATAGGAAAACTAATTTCTTACGGATTAACTCTTAGCAATGCTGCTAACTCACTAGTGCATCTTGGGGCAGTTAATTAATCTCCCTGAATATGCTTTTCTATATTTGTACATTTCAATAAAACTTTCTAAAAAGTTAAATAATGCAAATTAACATGAAATAAACATTGAACATTAGTAAAAGCAAAAATAATTCCTCGGAAAGGATTCCTAAGGGGGAGGGGGAGGAAGAAAGCCCAGCATAATATCTCTCAGAGGATTCTCTGAGAGAATTGATAACAATTGATAACAATTGTTATCAATCATGCTTAACAACAAACTGTTTTCTCACATATTGTGTTAAGTACCCAATCATAGGAATGCATAAAAAAATAATTTACTCCCTGATTTGCAGATATCAAGAGAAGAGATCTTTGAAAGCAGACTGTGAGCACTGAAACCAATAGACCAATAGTGAAGATCAATTTCTAACTTTTAAAGAATGATTTAGTTGAGAGTAAACTGGACATTATAAAAGCATCATACCAAGAAGAATTTTTAATATGGACATCTCAACTTCTATGTGCCCTCTGGGACTATTGAGAAGAGCCTCTCATTGGTGAGATTAGAAAACAGAAATAGGATAGATAACTGGCATCTCCCCAGCTCTTTGATTTACCATTGTTGTTCTTGGCTTTTCCTTGTTTTCATTCAGATATTGTTCCTAGACTTTTATTTTTATAAAATTTTAAATTTATATAAAAGATGCATTCATTTTTTTTTTTCACTTGCTTTCATAGCACCTCCCCCTACACACCAAAACACTCTGCATATACACTATATCTTACACTTTTATCATGCTATGTCTTAGAGGTCACCATTCTAGACAATATCACCATGGAGAACTTAGGTTATCTTTTATTTATAGAATGTTTTCTTGGACTGTAATTTTAAATATAAGTTCTGTTCCATGGTTTTATTTTTCTTCTTTAAAGGAACTCCAATTATTCATATGATGGCTCTTCTTTGCCTTTCTTCCATTTCAACCATTTTCTCTGACTCTTTTGACTTCTTTCTTTGTATCACTGACATCCGCATCATAGTTTTCCTGCCTTTCTTCAATGATGTGTATTATACTTTCCTTCAAATCTATTCTTTTGGTAACGTAATTTAGTCTTGTATCTAAAAAGAATAAAGTCTACCATTTTATCCTATTTCTCTCCTGAGTCCAATAATCTTTTATTTCCTCTCCTCCTGATTTTTTGGTCCACTTCTAACCTGTTTTTTAATCAATGATTCAAGGTGGTTTTCGTATCCCAATTTTTGTTTGAAGATACTTAATTCACTTTAGAGTCTCATGTTATAATTTTCTTCTCCTTCATGGTTAGTTTTCAGAGAAGAATTTCCATCAACTGTAATGTTTTGATTCTCCATTCAATTTTGATCTTACAGTAGCTTCATATATAGGAGGACTGATTTCATGTCTGCGTTTCTTGGACAAGGTTGACAGTATGAGCCGGTTCACATAATCTTCAGTTCAAGAACAGCCTCTCCTGTCAGAGTGGCAAAGTGCAATTCCTCTAAAGTTCAGCTCTTGGTGGGTGGCAATGGAAAGGTATTACATACACTTCCTTCAATTTTTTTTTTGTTTATCTTGTGGAACTTAGGATTTCGTCATCTTGCTTCTTTTTCCCTTCAACAACAAGATTCCAAGGGTGACTCTCCCTCATTGCTAGGGATGAACATTAACCCACTTCATCTCTAGAAGCATTGCATTTCCACAGCTGTTATCTGTGTCCTGTTAAGCCCCTTCCTCTTTATTCAGTGCCTTTATCTACCTGGATTCTCTGTCAGTATTTTCACACTTATCATAGACTTTCTTTCTGAGGATGATTTGCACACAATCCTTTCTTGTCTCTTCTGCACAGTTTTCCCAAAACCTTTTAACTGTCTATAAAAGCTTGCAGTAAGAACCTGTTGAAACAGCTCTGCTGAAAACTGATGCTACCTTTCTACTTACACCTGAAGTTTGAATTGTCCTCTGTCTCCTAGTTCTGCTAAAGGTGAGGGATTTATATGGTTAAATTTGCTTCCTATTGATCTCTATAGATTTCTGGAAGATGTAGAAATTATTGAGATTTAGGCAGCAGTAATTAATTACTTCCGCTACCTGAAAGTTCCTCATTTATAATTCTTAACCAGATAGTTCTTCCTTAAGTCTGAAATTACATTTCTGGTTTAATTTTTTTAACTCTATAGTGGACACTGCAGTGGACACACTGTACTCTACCCAGGTACCCTCGTCAGAGTTCAGGCACCTCTTCTCCTAGCAGTAGAGCATCATAGTTGCTGACCTCCCACGATGCCTCTCACTAAGAATGATTCTAAGGCCAAAGGAAACTGCCTTACCCAAGATTTCACACCCCACTCCATGATAAAGTCATCAGTCAATGGTTGGCTGATGCAAGAATACAAAATTCAGTACCTCTGCCTTAATTTGTGACAACTGCAAAGGGCCACCCTGCTCTAGAGCTAACTAGAGGATCAGCTGATGTCTCAGTTGTAACTGCAGTGTGGACCAGCTACTCTATCTACCCAACCCTACCTTCCTCACTTCCTTACAGGTGTATATCCTGAACACATTCTTCAACATACCCTCTACAAACAGTTCTCCACCTCTCACTGTTTGCAAGGCATCCAACCTAAACCAATCACCATAAAAAAAAATGTATTGAGTTATGAGATAGGCACTGTTGTAAGTACCTTGAGCATATTGTATACATTCATTTAATTTTGACAAGGAAGCTGCGAGGAAGATACTATTATTATCATCTTCATATTGTAGATGAGAAAAGAAACTCTTAGAAAAGATAAGTATGTTGCCTAGGTTAATAAATGGTAAAGGCGGGATTTGAATACAGCACTCCGACTCAAAAGCCCATTCTCTTATCCACTTCACTATACTGACTCTCCCACTGGTTTTTCATTCACTGCTTCTCTGGTACGACCATTACTATTCTAATTCTTTGCATTTCTCTATGCCTGCTATAAAGCATAGCCAGCATATGACACATACCAAGGTGATCACAAATATTAAGATGTTTTTATTTTTTAACACATAATATTTTCACTAATGGATTAGCCATAACATCAGTTGCCAAAGATAGAACTCATTGATCTATGAGTTTTTCTTTCAAATTTTTAATTCAAAAAAAGAGAAGAAAGTTTATAAATGCAGCCTATTATCACTTAAGTCCTATTATAGAATCACTTTTCATTTGTACACATACATTAGCAAGTACATGTTAACAACCACTTCTCCATAGATTTGTTTTTATCTCACCTCCAAAAAGATCATAATTTTTCTCAAAAATTCTTACCTCCATCTTGAAATTTGCTTAATCTCTCAAAATACGATGACATGGGGACCTGTACAATATCTAGGATAGCCAGAAGTGTTCTTGTTAGTCTTAATAATTCACTGAAACTATAAAATCCAAAGTATATAAGATTCCGAGCCAAGTGGACCACCTTGATAAAAAAAAAAAGGGAGGGGGAGTGGGAAAGAAACAACAACAAAAAAAATTACAAACTGAAATTAATACTGATTTTTTTTAAAGTAGGCTCCACGCCCAGCATGGAGCCCAGTGGGGGGAGGGGGGGGGCTTAACTCCTGACTCTGAGATTGAGACCTGAGTTGAGATCAGGAGTCAGACGCTTAACTGACTAAGTCACCCAGGCATCCCTGAAATTAACATTGATTTTTTTTATATTATCTAAATTAATGCAGGTATTTCAAAACTTTCTAATTCTTTAATACATAGGAATTAAGATGTCTACAAAAGCAACCACTGAACTCTGATTTATTCAAGTTTATAATTAAATCCAAATAAGGCCAGTTTGCCATCTCTCTCAAAAGCTCAGATGACAAGATGAGGTGTCTGGTCCACAGTCACCAAGGAAGCCGAAAAGAGAAAATTTTAGGTGTATTAAGGTGTTTAAGGTTATTTACATTAGAATGACTTACTTAACTAAATATTAACTTATTTAAGTCAGTAGGATATCACTTAATAAATTGTTACATTAATGAATTACTTTGATAAATGGATATTATACAGGAATTTGTCCAGAAATAATTTGCTCCCTATACGGCTTTGTGGTCTTCTGGACACCATAAGACATTCTAGGTATGACAGTCAGCTACCAACATGGTCCCCAAAGTATGGTCTCTTTTCACACTGCACCAAGGATGGTCTGTGTAACAAACAGAATACAGCAGAAGTAATGGCATGCCAATTGCAAGTTCCATCTTAGGTTCTCTCTCTCTCTAACGGTTTGCTCTGGGTGCCATGCCATAACGACACAGGAAGCCTATGGAAAGGACCACATGACAAAAAGATGAAGCCTCTGGTCAACAGCCAGCAAGGAGGTATGGCCACCAAGATACACATGAGTGAGCTTAGCAGCAGGTCATCTAGCTGGAGATAACTGCAACCCCAGTCGATGGTTCTAGGGAATCATGAGAATCCCTGAGCCAGAACCACCCAACCACACATTTCCAGATTCCTGACCCACAGAAACTGTAAAATAATAAATGCTTATTGCTTCGGGCTAAGTTTGGAGGTAATCTGTTATACACCAGTAAATACCTAATACACCAGGTATCAAATAATGGCATCTTTTCTCTAGTTTTGTCACTATATTCCCCAAGTGATATGAAAACCAAAGGTATTTCAATTCAGTTTAATGAGGCTAAAAATTTCACTTCCATGGAGATGGGGGAAAAAATGTACCCAAACAAATTACAATGTATGCAAACTGTCTTTGTTCATGAAATGCAACAAAACTTACACAGATAAATGAAACCCCCCAAAATCCAGGAAAACAGATGGCAACAGGTAATTTTAAATTGAATATTTTGTATTGGACATCTGTTCTAATTAAAGCATCAAATCTGTCTTTTAATCAATAGCAGAGGGAATCATACACTAATCCACTAAACTACCCACATACAAAAACATCCTAAATATTAGAGGGGAAAAAATCTTTGATGTTCAACGTATCTAATTTTTGACAGGGAAAACTGAATAACCTCACAATTAATTGTTTATATTAAATACCTCAAATGTCAGTTTGTTTTTTTCTTTATCCCCAAAAGGAAAGGGCTGATTCACAACTTCTTTCAAGTATTCTTCAACAAATTCCATTGTCAGTGCAAATTTCCTCTTCATATCATTTCTGGAAGAGTCTGTTATAGAATCATATCTAGAAAGAAAGAATATAAAGCAAGTTAAATTGATTGCAATCACTGAAAAATAGGAAAATATATATACTTCAACCTCTCAGCTTCTTAATTTTAGATAACTTATTTAACCTTTCTAGATGTTTCTAACATAATATTAAGCACTTAAAAAATTGTTACTCCTATTATAAATATGATTTCTGCTTATTGGTTTCCAGAATGATGTTTCTATTATCAAGAGTTGCCATTTTACTCTCCAAAAAGAGTATCTTATTTGTATTTGAAAGACTAACAACCTGGGTGGGTAGGGAGGGGGGTTAAATAGGTTGATGGGGAGGAAGGTGTGCACGTGCTGTGATGAGCATAGGGTGATGTGTGGAAGTGTTGAATCACTATATTGTACACCTGAAACTAATATTACACTGTACGTCAATTAACTGGAATTAAAACTTTAAAAAATAAAAAAATAAATAAAATCAGTAAAAAAAAAATAAAAAGACTAACAACCTGAGTTTCAACACAGAAATGCCCTTCCATATATTCATTTCAAAGTTGAAGACCTTTGATTTTGGGTTTATCTACGGAACCGAAAGTGCTCAGAAAATGTTTCCAAACATACTCATGAATTGTGATCTTCGTGGGAATTTCGGTCCAGAGCCTGGCGTAGCGAACAGGCACCACGGACTCCTGGGGATCGCGGTCAACATGCATGTGGAGCATGAGGCGACAAAAAGATGCTCGGAGGTCAAAGGGTAGGCTCTCGTCCGACACACACCGCAGGATCAAATCCACAGAGAGCTGCGTAGAAATCTGGTTTATGGCCAGATACTGGCGATCCAAGCACATCCTTGCAAAGAGGTTTAGCTGGTACCTTAAAAATATGAAACATACTACCTTATTTGTCTTCTCTTGATAAAGTCCTTAAACAGCACAATATCAATCAGTATCTACTATCTACTTTTATACAACGCTGAAATTTCCAAGTGTTCATGACACGGAGCCAAATTTTTTTAGTAGTGAGTGATCAAATGACAGCAAACACACAAAATTGTGTCTACGTTTATTTATGTTACAATTTCTCTTACTTGTTCCAGCAACATGTGTCTGGTGGAAAGTATCACGGGTGGGCACCTCGATGGCTTAGTTGGTTAAGCATCTGCCTTCGGCTCAGGTCATGATCTCAAGGTCCTGGGATGGAGCCCTGCATTGGGCTCCCTGCTCAGTGAGTGGGAAGTCTGCTTCTCCCTCTCCCCCTACCCCTCCCCGCTGCTTGTTTTCTCTCTCTCTCTCTCTCTCTCTCTCTCTCTCTCTCTCTCTCTCTCTCATAAATAAATAAAATCTTAAAAAAAAAAGTGTCATTGGGTTCTCCATTTTTGGTCTCCTAGGATTACAACTACACTAAGCCTGAGGCCTACGAATAACAATTCACACAAAACCATCTCACCTTCCCATTCCCACTCAGCTCCAGCCCTAATACCTAGCTACACCCTAACTTTAGATCCACTCAGTTCTCAAACCAAATGTGACCCATCCAAATGGCATCAGTTACACTTGGGTTCAACAACCTCTGAGATCAAGAATTAGCCTTGGCTTTGTTGCAATACCTGTAGAAATCAGGGAACACAAGGCGCACTCGGCCTTTCTCAGATTCCTGTCATCTGGGCCCAACCTTTCCCAAGGGCATCTGTCAGAGGTTTCTATACCTTAAACTCAAAGACACTAGCTAGGTTCTTTCTCCCAACATACCAACTTCTGGCAACTATCATGGAGACTTTCGCTGTCCAGTGCCACCACTGAACTTTCATGACTAAAGATAACCAGCTTCTCTCCAGCCCTAGGTCTCCACATAGTCGTAAACACTATCTACATTCCTACTGGCTAAATTTCCCCAGGGCCACCTCTGCAGCTGGATCAACACACCCGGCTCAACTCCATCCCTCAAGTCTAACACCGTGGTCCCAACACGTCTCTCATCTGACACCAGTCAATAACAAGGAAAAACCCTCTGCTGCACACCAATTCCAAATTAGTGACAAAAATCAGAAAACTGCAAGTTGTGCAGGTGGAAAACCCAGATGTTCCCTTTTATTTTGAACATTTTAAATAATATTATATATTTCTGCTACTTCATTTTGACATGACTTTTTAAATTTCCTCTTCACAGATACCTGACATTTAGAGGTTTCAGAGAATCTTCTCTCGCTGAATATGTAAGATTGATAATTATGATTCTTTACCTATAATAAGTAAGAACTTCCAAATCAGCTTTGGTGCCTTCTTTTGCTTCTTGAGCAAGGTGCCTGATAGCTTTGCCATGAGGTTCCTTGTTGCTGTCAATCCAGTAGAGCCAAACTTCTTCATCATCAATGTCATCCGGGAGGATGGAGCTCTCCATGGGGTTGTCTACTTGCATTGAGACCAGCCTTGAGATAAATTATACATGCAAAATCAATTAAGAAGCTAACTCACAAATATGACAGGACCTACAATGCTTACAAATAATGAACAGAAAAAGATTCCTCCCCTATCTGGGCTTACTTAGTTTGAATGAGAATGTCTGCATTGCCTGGGCTCAACATAAATTTACAGATGAGTTCTTGAGTTACGGGTATAGCGGTGGTATTAGAAACACACAGATCTGACAAATAATCCAAAAACCTGGCAAGAGAAAAAAAATAAATTGAACAGTAAGAAAAGACATTTCGTAAAATAGCACAATAAAAATATCCTTGGGGATATAATGAAAGTAAGTTTTTAGATCTATTTTTAATACCTCCATGGAACATTTTTTAATATGTTGCTTATCTACTGCATCATTAGAAGCAAATTAAACATCCAATTGTTTGTGTTTAATACAAATCTTGTTTCAAGAAAGGATCTAAGTTTGCTTCTATTTATTTGGTGATATTCCTCCCATAGCACTGTGACTTATTATGTCTAGAAAATCATTTATCTGCCCTAAAATGAGATTATCCAAGAGCTGGGTAACAAAACAAAAGCAAATGAAAGCTAATGCTATACTGAGGAAAATAGGAAAACAGCACACAGTCAAAAGTGAGCATGGGGGCGCCTGGGTGGCTCAGTGGGTTAAGGCCGCTGCCTTCGGCTCAGGTCATGATCCCAGGGTCCTGGGATCGAGGCCCGCATCAGGCTCTCTGCTCAGCGGGGAGCCTGCTTCCTCCTCTCTCCTCTCTCTGCCTGCCTCTCTGCCTACTTGTAATCTCTCTCTCTCTGTCAAATGAATAAAAATAAAATCTTAAAAAAAAAAAAAAGTGAGCATGGCCTAGTTGAGTCAAAGACCCAGTTCTACCTTCTAACATTTATTTGCTGTGCTCATTAGGAAAGAAAGCTGTCAGTCTGCTTGACTTTTCTGCGTTCATTTCTCTCAGACAAAGCAGCACGGTGCAACAGAATTGTGGAACATAAGGAATAGTATGGAGGACAGTAGGAGAAGGGAGGGGAAAATGAAGGGGGGAATCAGAGGGGGAGACAAACCATGAGAAACTATGGACTCTGGGAAACAATCTGAGGGTTTTAGAAGGGAGGGAGCTAGGGGGATGGGTGAGCCCAGTGAGGAGAATTAAAGAGGGCACGGATTGCATGGAGCACTGGATGTTATACACAAACAATGAATCATGGAACGCTACATCAAAAAATAATGACATACTGTATGGTGACTAACAGAACATGATAAAAAAAATAAAAATTAAAAAAAGAAAATTTGATGGAATATGCCAATAGTAAGGAATATTACCATAATATTAGTCATAAGTAATTATGATATTATAGTACTCTTCCTTACTATTGGGGTATTTCTGTTTTCTCATCTGTAAAATGTGAATAATAATTTAAAATAATATAATATATTGATAATATAACAATAATATACAACCAGCATACCTCATGCAAATGTACAAGTACTTAAATGAGGCAATGTATATGAAAATATTTTGAAAAACTAGAATTACTATAAAAACATAAATGATCAGAATGAAAGTCACTCATATTTAAATATGTCTATAAAAGGGTTTAATTTCCTATGAGGTAATAACTCTAGATTCATAATTATTGTAACAGAAAACCCAACATAGTTTTATCCATGAAAGTTAGCAATGTGAGAGACTTCCAACTCTTAAGGGGTGACTTTTAAGGGGTGCTTGGGTGCCTTGATCAGTTAAGAGTCCATCTCTTGATTTTGGCTCAGGTCCTGATCTCAGGGTCATGGGATCAAATCCCTGCATCAGGCTCTGTGCTCAGCAAGGAGTCTGCTTAAGGATTCTCTCTCCCCTTGCCTTCTGCCCCTCCCCCTACTCACGCAGTCTCTCTCTCTCTCTCTCTTAAATAAATAAATCTTTGAAAAAAAGAATTCCAACATTTAAAATGTTCTAAAAATAAAGCAAAAAGCTTTTTTTAAAAAAAAACAAAAAACAAAAAATAAAGCACAATCCCCACTAGTAAAGAATACTGCATGAACCACTTCAAACCTTGGCTCACGATTTCTCCTGAGTAAACTGACAAATGTTTCTATTTCTTTTGCTGTGATATGTTTCTCTAGTAGTTTTCTGTTGTTGTGCAACAAAGCTGTGATGGTATCTTCTGCCAAAATATCATAGCCAATCTGGGACTGCATGACACAGAAATTCTTAGCAATATATTCCTGCAAAGAAGAAAGACTGTCAGAATGTGCTGCCAAACAGCTTAGAAATAACAGGTTCTATTAGAGTCAGCATCGATTAATTTATTCATAACAGAAAAACTCAAGTGCATTGTCAAAAGAAAAGCAATAATCCTTCAATAAATATGGGCTTTTTGAGAGAGGAAATTAAAACATATAAGCATATGCCTAATTTAAATTATAATAGAAAATTATATACATAGAAATATTTAATGTGGGTGCCTATATTCTGAAAGCATAGGTGGGAAAAAACAAAAACAAACCTAGTTAAAATAATTTCTTTCGACATGGTAAATTTTTCCCTGTGTAACAGAGGCCCTTCTTCTAATTTGCACTAAGAGTCAAAACCACTGATTGTATCATAACTACAGAAAGAAAATGACTCTCTCATATTTTGTTCATGAGGCATGACATCTATACTGTTACATGGAGACCCCAGGCTGATGTGCAGTGATTTCTTTTTTCTACATATCTGAATCTGTTGAATCTTCTCTTTAAAATAAAGATAAAATTCCATCCCACTTTTTATCTTAAAAAGCTATCAAACAAGATAATATGATTAATCAATCACTTTGGTGACCATGTCATTTATCCCATAAATACTTCTTGAAAGCCTACTACATTCCAGGCTGTTTGAGAGACTAGACATATATGGCAGCAAACAAGACAGGTAAGTTCTCATGGACCCTACCTCCCACTGTGAAAAAAAAGGCTGTAAATGAGATAATAAATATGATCCTTTTATATATTAATAAGTGAAGTGAAACAAAGGGATGGTGAAAGATGACAACTTCAGATGAGGTAGACACTGAAGAAGTGGTATTTGAGGGGGGATGGAAAATATAGGAATGATCAAAAGGAGGCAGCCATGGGGAGAGAAACATCTAGGTAGGCAGTGTTCTATAAACAAAGGTGGCGGGCGCCTGGGTGGCTCAGTGGGTTAAAGCCTCTGCCTTCGGCTCAGGTCATGATCTCAGGGTCCTGGGATCGAGGCCCGCATCGGGCTCCCTTCTCAGTGGGGAGCCTGCTTCCCCCTCTCTCTCTGCCTGCCTCTCTGCCTACTTGTGATCTGATCTCTCTGTGTCAAATAAATAAATAAAACCTTAAATAAATAAATGAATAAATAAATAAATAAATAAATAAATAAATAAATAAATAAACAATGGTGGCCCATGTAGCTACAGGGTAGTAAGTTAAGGAGAAAACAAGAGTTGAAGTTGGAGAGGTAGGTTGTTGTGAGCCAGCGTAAAGGACCAAAATGTTATTCTAAGAGCAAGAAAAAGCCAGGGAGTTTCAATCATGCATGATTTAGTCTGCTCCTCATTCTTCACAATGACTCTCTTATATTCCAAGCCACTATAGCTCATGTCCTGCATTCTGTATACAAGCAAGAATCCCACACAACCATAGATAGACTTGGTAACTAACCCCTTCCACAATCCATAGTCCTCACTCCAAATTCTTAGGGATTCTCCTTGGGACTGTATCTCTGGTTCTATGATGGGAAAATTTATTGATTAGAAAGTATTTTTGTTTTAGGTAAAATTTACTGGAACCTAGCTACTCCTTGAAAATGATACAGGTTGCACAAATCTAATTATATTCTAAGCAGCTATTTTGTGGCCTTTCAAAATGATAGCTTTATACTGAGTAGCCAGTTAAGTAAATGTTTTCTGTTAGTGTATCACTTTGAAGACATGTATTGATTTATACACTTTTATGACTGTTGTATTCATACCCTGGTATAAGGCAAACCTCCAAGATATTTAATAAATGGATCAAAATACTGATAAAAAATCCAATCAAGTTAGAGGATGTCACCAAATTCTATAAATAATAATAAGCAGACCTTCAACCTTAAAGTCCGGGATTTGCACCAAATCACAAAAGAACTCCCTCTTAGGACTCTGTATAGTACAGATGAGGCTAAAGGAAAACAAGATAATTATGCAAAAAGTAGAAAGTACTTCTACTTATATTTTAAAATTATGTTCTAAAAACATCGGAAAGCTGCTCTATGCTTAACATAAGCATTCCTGATTCAAAAGAAATGAAAACAACATTATTCAACTATCACTGAGATTGAGTTGGAGCATGCATGAGAACATAAGGGAAAACAAAATCTAACCCCCAGTGGATGCTGGTGATTCTTCTGTTCTTTTGTCAGCTCAACGATCTATGCCTTGGGAAGACATCCCAAAAGGGAGAAAGACTGCCCCCACAGTCACATGCTCTAAAGGAACCCAGAAAGCAGGTCCCCTAACATGAATAATCATTTACCTGGAGTAGTGATGTACCTGGGTCGGGTGAACTAAGAACAAAGAAGAAGAATTATAGGAGCAGAACGTGTGTGTGCATGTGTGTGTGCGCACGCATGTGTTTCCACTTATCAGAAGGATGAATGTTTTCAGAAAAGAAATTGCACACACCTCAACCCATTAGGCACAGGAGTCGCCAGCTAAGACTAAAAGGAGTGAGAAAAAATTTTGTGTGCCAGATGAAGAAGAAAGGACCTCAGTTAAGATGTGCTGCCCAGGGAATCTACTAGGAAGCAGCAGAACAACCACACCCAAGGACATCTGACACTGAAGCCAGGGCTGTGCTATAGAATGGAGGTCCCTGGGACCCCTCCAAAGACTGAGCACAATCAAGAATGGCATACCTTCTGAGTCCATGGGACTCAGATAACCAGGTAAATTCTGTAGACCTGTTGGTTTCCTAAATTAATTCAAGTTCTCCAACACAGCACTGCTCGTGTGCGTGGAGTGGTGACTTATCTAGCAAAGTAGATATTTCCAGACCCAAGAAGACGAATGAGGCTAGGTGGCATACACTGAGCAACCTCTAGCCCCCATCTCCGCCTCAGACCCCCACAGAATAACACGAGCCTTAATATTGGGGGGGCTTCTGGGACATCAATTCTCTGAGCGCTTGAAGGTCCACCATTTAATGTCCTGGAACTTTCTTTCTGATCTTTCTTCCAGTTTAATGGAATGCAGGAAAGCTGGGGGAAAGAATTCAATGGCAGTATTTCCAGTTAGAAGGAAAGGCTGTTTATAATAGGGTTATATTCAGAAGTCTTTAAGGATTTGTTTATATTGTCCCCTTCCTCACTGTTTTGCTCATTGCCATATTATTTATCTTCTAACTAGTCTGTTTTACATATTCTCTTAGACCCTTCTTCGATCTTGAAATAGAATTTCAAAGCCAATGTATGTTAACAGATTTTTCTTAAAGCAAATTCTTTTTTCTTGCCAAAAAACTTTCAAACTACTAAGAGGCAAAATGTGATGATTAAGAGTCTGGGTTTGAATATTGGCTCTGGTGTTAGCACTGTGTAATCTCTAGCAAGTTATTTAACCTCTCTGTCTCTCAGCTCCTCATCTTAACTCAGTATTACCTGAGTTGAGTTATGAAAAGTTCTTAGAACTGGGCCTGGTAGGAAGTAAACACTCAACAAACACTACTGACTATTCCCAAATAAATGCCACCCTCTAGGCCTGACATCCTGGCCTATGCAGCTCAGACCAACCTGCCTCACCAGCCCTCTCTCTCCCACTAAACTAATCAATGAAATTTACTGAGTCCACACTCTTCTCCCAAACTGGCTAAGAGAAACACAGAATGCTAATTTAGGAAACGATAGTTTTAAATAACTTTATATTAAACAAATGCATATTATTAAACTCATCGAAAAATATTGTGTATTTTTAAGATAAAAATGAGACTTAAAAGAAATTTCACTTGCTGTTGGCAACTTTTAGCTAGAGTCCTATGTTCCCTGTCCTCCACAGTTAGGACTATCTTAGGACAAAAGTGCCCTCTCTAGCACCCATCACTCTCTCTTCATAGACCCTTCTGCACTGAAATGCCTATTCCCATACAATTTGTGGAAATGAGTCTCATCTTCCTCAAATACTTTCTTCTCCAAGCACCCTCCAGGGCTCCCCCAGCCACACTGAGCTCTGTCTCTTCTGAATTCCCATAATGTTGCCTTTTCTCTCTCATGTCCCCATTTCACCTCTCCCTTATGCTTCAGATATACCTGCCGTATCTTCACCACCAGAGAAGAAGTCTGGCCTACATGTGATGATGTGGAACATCACACGTTCCTAGAAATATCAAGAAATGTCTCCCTCCTCTTTATATAACACATCCAGCATGCCTCCTGCCTAGCAAAAGTTAATACCAAGCACGAAGACCTCAGACATCTTCCCCCAAAGATTCTAATTGTACACAGAAGAATAAATACATATGTCACACAAAAATACTTACAGGTCATTTTTGTGTGTTGTCAATATAAAACATTTCATTGCAGAATGGAAATTCCCAATCCTATGTTATGTATTTTGGAACAATAACCAAAGAACCTTGCCCTTACTTTAAATGTTAAGGAGAGGCAAAGAAGTTTAACAAAAATGTTAAACAGAGTCAAAGATGGAGGCCTCCAACCTGATTTTTCCGGTAGTCCTGCTGTGAGTGTCTCAGCACACGGTAACACAGCCTCAGCATATACTTGTAGGGAGCGTATCTTTGGTCCCCCAGATCTTCAAGTCTCAGCATTGAGCCTTCTCCTGCCTTCTCCTTAAAGGGTGCTTTAAGAATCCCAAATACCTGTATTAGGGGGGAAAAAGAAAACAATCACTATTCTGATGAACAGAGGTGTAGGTTTTACAAATAAATACACTGACTCAAAAACACTTTTGTAATATGTTAGTAGCATTTGTGTAAAGGAAAAAGAAGATTTAGGATACAGAGCCAACATATTAAGAGACAAAAAAATACCTTAAGGATTTAAATGATTCCCTAAATTGACAAAAACTTTTTAATAAAATACTTAATTTTGTTTAGAAATTATATGTCATTAAAATAAGAAATACAGGGATGCCTGGGTGGCTCATTTGGTTGGGCATCTGCCTTTGGCTCAGGTCAAGATCTCAGAGTCTGCTAGGCCTGTGTCAGGCTCCCTGCTCAGCAGGAAATCTGTTTCTTCCTCTCTCTCTCTGCTCCTCCCCCCTGCTTCTGCTCTCTCTTTCTCCCTCTCAAATAAATAAAATCTTTAAAAAAAGTAAATTGAATTAGAAAGATAAAGGTGCTGGGTTGTACCAAATTACATGACCATAATCAAATGAACTAAAAAGTTTCACTTCTGTAGGCTTTATAATTACTTCTATTGTGTTCTATAACTTTCTAAAATCAAAATAATATAAAGAAAACATTTACTTTTCATCTGAAATTGATGCATCAGGATTCAAATAAATAAAGTGCCACATGGGCAGCTGGTGGTACGTAATGACTCACATCATACCAAGGTTAGCAGCTGGGAAATAGTTAAAAAGCATTGAGGAATCTAACTCTTTGAGGCAGAGGACAGCGAGTAAGGTCACCTAGGGATGAGCTGGTAGGATGAGTAAATTGTTTATGAAAGTGCACCTACACAAGGGCATGAGTATTAATACAAGAAAGCAAAATAGAAAGGAATCATCTTTTGAAGTTCACAAACCACAGTACAAATTAACGTTATGTCAATAATTTTATATTCACTAAACCTTGTGTTTTATATTTAAAATACTGAAATAAAAGATTAGACACATGTTGGCTGAAATAATATTAATAAATCATTCAAGGTCCTAAAAGTCCTTGAAATCAAATGTTTTATACAAAAGAATGCTAATGTCAGAAAAGCCTTTGTCTCATTAGATTTGCAACATTTATTTTCTTTGAGAGAAATGTTGATTTTATATTTTCAGACGATCAGCTATGGAATATTAATTGGCAATATGTCTACTGTTCTCCTTTCCCAACTCCAGAAGAACACATATATTAATAACACGGTTTTTTATTTTTTAAGTATCTTCCTTGCAGAAGCCCATTACTTTGTACAGCAATTAACCAAATAAAAAAACCACATACAAGTAGGCATGCCCATATGTGCATATTATCAGGAACTGAATTAATTTACTGGTGTGTCATGAACAATTTCAGAAAGACATAGTATAGGTGCAGCTCTAGACTTCCAGGAAGAAACTAGAATATTGTACAGAGCACTTGTGAGCTGATGACTGGACTACCCTACATTCCTAGGGAAGACAGGGACAGAAGTAGGAAGTAGATGGAGATGGCACTTTCCAAGTTATCCTGGAAATTCTACCTAGAAAATTACTCCAGCATGTTTTCTGGAGATAATCTGACCTTATAGGTTTTGTGAGAGGTCTGTAGGAGGCCGTCTCTAAGATGGCCCCAGTGATCCTTGCCTCCTGGAATTCACACCCCTTATGCAATCCTGTCTCCTCAACTGTGGGCTGGATTTACTGACTCCCTTCTAATAGAACACAGTAGAACTGATAAGGTGTTACCTCTCAGACCAAGTTATAAAAGAGACTGTGGCTTCCATCTAGGTGCCCTACTAGAAGTGAATTGTCTCCTGTTCAGTGGTCGACTGAAGCCCCAGCCAACACCTTGACAGGCAACCTTGTGGACCACACTGAGTAAGAACCACCCACCTAAGCCACTCCCAGATTCCTAAGCCACGCCCAGATTCTTAAGCCACTCCCAGATTCCTAAGCCACTCCGATTCTGAATCCACAGAAATTGTGTAACTAGTGTCTGTTATTTTCAGCCACGAAATCTTGGGGTAATTTGTTAAACAGCAATAGTTTACTAACGCAAGGACTTTCCTGATGATATAATTCAAAAAAATTAAATACGCAAATGTAGTATATGAAAACATTCACCTGTGCCAATATGTTTTGTTCCCTCATTAATTTTTGACGTTCTCGGTTTGGCTTAGTGATAACCACATCCAGAACTTCTTGTCCATTATTAAGTACATCAGCCACAAAGAAGATGAGGTCTTCCAATAATTTGGTTACAAACCTGCCACAAAATGAAAAGGAAATTTTAATCTAATTTTGGAAAATATTTTTTAATAAACACTAAGGACTGAAACATTAGAACACTGAGAGTATTTTGTAATAAAAATTCTTTCATCAACAAAATATGTAATTCAGTTAATATTTACCTAAATCTTTACAAAGAATATGCCTTCTCCAGCTCCTCGAGCCCCCACTCCTGCCTCCAGTTTCTAATCACGTATTTGTAAAGACAATTATGAAATATAGCCACATGAGCCCCAATAGGAGATGAGTTGATAGACTAACACCACCAGATCCTTTTCTATGATTGACCAGCAAAGAACAGTATTTCTGCTTAAGGGATAACAGCTCAATTTCTAAATTTCTAAATTCAAATCAATTTTCTACTATTGGTTCAAACTACATTTCCTAATACTTACCATACTTCTACATCTCCGGTGAACAGAATAGGAAAAACCTAAATGATCTGTGAACAGATTCGGAGTGAGCAACCAGCTGTTCTAAACTATTCTTAAATTAAGGATGCCTAGGTGGCTCAGTTGGTTAAGCATCTGCCTTTGGTTCAGGTTATGGTCTCAAGGTCCTAGGATCAAGTCCCACATTGTGCTCCTTGCTCAGTGGGGAGCCTGCTTCTCCCTCTGCCTGCTGCTCCCCCTGCTTGTGTGTTCTCTCTCTCTCTGTGTCAAATAAAATCTCAAAAAAATTTTTTTAAATCATAAAAAAATAAACTTCTTAAACTACTACCTGATCTACAAAAATCATAGCATTCTAAAATCATACACTAATATTCACCTTTAACTTTACATTTTAGTTATTAACTATTACTTGAATTTCAGTGGCATTTAGAACCTGAAGTATCTTGAAAACCCTTCCTCCCTTAGCTATCTTCTTCCTCCTTTCTGTCTGCTCTATATCGTGTTCCATATAAATTTTTCTTAAAGATTTTATTTATTTATTTGACAGAGAGAGAGAGATTACAAGTAGGCTGAGAGGCAGGCAGAGAGAGAGGAAGAACCAGGCTCCCTGCCGAGCAGGGAGCCTGATGTGGGCCTTGATCCCAGGACTCTGAGATCATGACCTGAGCTGAAAGCAGAGGCTTTAACCCACCGAGCCACCCAGGCGCCCCCATATGAATTTTTAAATTTGTTTGAATTTTCTAAAAATTTTGTCCAGCAAATACATCTACATATATGTATCCATATACTTCAGCATAATCATTCACTATTATTAGCATGGTCAATCATGATCACATCAATAAGAAAACTGTAATATAAGAGATTCAACAAATCCAGAAAAGTGTAGAATGGATTCAGTTAGGAAACATCTTGATCTCTCTCCAGATTTAACTACTAAAAGAGAATGTAACTTTCTTGGAGCCAAATGGACATATACTAATCCAGAATTTAGCCACCTACAGTCAAATTTCAGCTTATTTCCAGGAATCATAAATTCTACTCCAACATTCCAGAGATTCTATGTTTTCTTAGAGTACCTATTTTAAATTTTAACCCCACCTGTTTCTTTGCAAAAAATGTGCCTGTGTAAGATTCACTCATATAATCTTTGAGGGCAACCACAGAAATGTTAACCAGGATTTGTGTGCATTGAAATGTGGTGCAAATTTCTTTTGAAGTTGTGACTTAATGTCTTCCACATCATTCTGGTAGCCCTAAAAATAAAAATTATTTTGAGCTCAGGTTTCTTCAACCAACTGAAATGGAGTTGAACTTCAGTTGCTAGCTGTTCAATCTACAAGTCCAATTTGAGCATAAATAGAGGTATTTTCTTTTAAAACTAATAACATTTTTTTCTCCTGTTCAAGTTAAGTGTGTTCTAATGTTTAGACATCTAAGAAAGCACAACTGTGGGACAACTACAAATCACTCTGCTTCAAAGACTTCCAAATGGCCTCAACTGGGGACAGTTACTAGAATGATGATCAAGACAATTAACAGTCTTAATGGAGGTTCACTATATATTGGTCCTGCTTACACAGCCTGGTTTCTCTGATGATGGGGTAATGGAAGGAAAACCAGTCTTGTCTCTTAACCTCTGGAACTTTTTCCCCCTTTTCACCTCAAGCACCCCATCTGTGGCAAAGCAACAGGTTTTTTCAGTTTAGATCAAATTCCTATTCTATATTCAGAAGGGATTTGTCCTATGAAATCATTGAATCTTATTAATTTGCTTGTACTAAAGACTTTTTGTGATACTCTGTCATATGTGGAAATGATAAATAAAATATATGTTTTGAAAGATATACCTAAAAACATAAAAAGCTTTGTGGATTAGGAACAAAATAAGAAAAACACAGCAAGGGGCACCTGGGTGACTGTCAGTTAGGTGTCTGCCTTCGGCTCAGGTCCTGATTCTGGGGTCCTGGGATGAAGCCCCACATCGGGCTCCCTGCTCTGTGGGAAGCCTGCTTCTCCCTCTCCCACTCCCCCACTCCCCACTTGTGCTCACACTCTCTCTCAAATAAATAAAATATGAAAGAATGAAAGAAACGGACGGGGGGAAGGAAGGAAAGAAGGAAGGAAGGAAAGAATGAAAGAAGACAAAAAAAACACGGTGATAAGCAAGGATACTGTTCAATCCTTGCCAGATAACTGGGACTAAAAGCCCATGGTAGGAAATTAAGCTGAAGATATGAAAACAGATACTAAAGCAGAGGTTTTCCAGCTCTTAAAAGAACCTTAAAACTTGGTGGCTGCTTTACAGCTCTGGCTATGTGGTGGTAGCAGGAGAGAGAGGAAACTCACGACAGGACTGGACCTCGCCACCTGTGATCTCAACAGCTGAGCCTCAAATTACCATAGCACATGGACTCTTAGTCCTCAATTTCCGTCCTCAACTAGCTGAGAGTGCCAAGTGGAGGCAACCATGAAAATGATAAAGGAGATAAGCAAATGAAGAGAAAGGAAAAGCAAAAACCACACACCTAAGAAGAGCCTGCATATTCAAATTCCAAAGCACATGAGGAAAATGGACATGAAGCCAGACCCACCACATGTAAAAATCAAGAAGCCAGCGTGCCTGGGTGGATCATTCAGTTAAGTGTCTGACTCATGATTTTGACTCATGGGTCATGGGATCGAGCCCTATGTTGGGATCTGTGCTGGGAATGGAGCCTGCTTGAGAGTCTCCCTCTCTCTCTGCCCCCTCCCCACCCATGCTCGCTCAAGCGAGTTCTCTCTCTCAAATAAATAAATAAGTCTTTAAAAAAAAATTAAGAGGCCAATTCATAACCAACAAAATGCAAGTAACAGAAGAATTTCAAAATGACTTTTAAATAAGTTTTTTTGATCATCAAAGAAATAAAGAAAGCAATTATATACAAAAAGACAAACATATCTTTAAAAGGCAGATACAAATGAACAGGTAGATACACAAAAGAACTGATAGAAATCTGAGAAATAAAATTATAATCATTTAAATAAAAATCTAATTAATGAAGGTGAACTATTCTGCACACTAATCACTAAGAAAAGTTAGTGATTTGTAAGACAATATCAAAAAATCAATCCAGAAAGCAGCACAGAGAGATTTAAAAATGAAAATTCTAAAAAGAAAGTTAAGAGATAAAGAAGATGAATTAAGAGGTTCCAACATATATTTAATAGGAGTTCCAAGAGAGAGGAAAGAGGGAAAAGATAAAGAAGTAGCATTTGAAAGAAAATGGCTAAAAACTTTTCAGAATTAAAGGAAAACATAAGTACACAGAGTAAAAGCATACCTTAAATGTTAGGTGGGAAAAACAAAAATTAAACTTCCTTATGTTTAAAAAAAAAAGTTTTTTTAAATGAACTCACAGACAGAGAACAGATTGCCAGAGGTGAAGTGAAAGGTGAAGGGAGTGAGTGAAATGGGTGAAGAAAGTCAAAAGGTGCAAACTTCCAGTTATAAAATAATTAAGTCCTGGGGGAGTAATGTACAGCATAGCACCAAGAGTTAATAATACTCTTTCATATATCTGGCAGTTGCTTTGAGAGTAAATCTTTAAAGCTCTCATCACAAGAAAAAAAAATTTCTCTAAGTCTGTATGGTGACAGATACTAACTAGACTTAATGTGGTGATCATTTCATGATATACACAAATATCAAACAGTTATGATGTTGTAGTTTACCTGAAACTAATATAATGTTGTATGTCAACAATACCTCAATTTTAAAAAAATGTATTAAAAATTTCCTTGTGAACACACCCAGAGTAAAACTTTAGGACATCAAAGACAAAGAAAAAAATGTACAAAATTACCAGAAAGTAAAGAAAAAGGGCCAATAAAGTAAAAATTCCATCAGCAAAAGACTTCTTAATAAAAACAAAATATGTCTGAAAATAATTACATTATAACTTTAAAATACTAACGGAAAATAACTGTTAAGCTAACACTCTATACATAAAGTCGCACTTAAGAGTGGCAGTGAAATAAATATATTTTCATATATTTAAAAATTCAGAAATTTAAAACCCATACTGAATGGCTTTAAAGAATAAATTTCAGCAAAAAGAAAAGTGAACCCAGAGAGAAGATGTGAAAAGCAAGAAATGAAAGTAGAAGAGGTAAAATATAACAAGAAATATAACTCATAGTAAAAATAGTTTTTAAAACTGAAAATTTTTAATTAAAAAGGTGGTATATCATAATTTATAGGACATATCTACTCCTTTGTAGATATCAACTATTATAAAATAAAAATTTTAAATGAAAACAATAAACACAGAACTATGGTTCTAGACAAATATTCCAAGAAAGATATGAAAGAGAATATCAGTGCATTTTCTACCATGAGCAAAAGGTACTTTTCTCCCATGAGCAGAAGAAATAAATATTTAGTAGCTTCAAATTTTATAGGAAAGAATATGCAGTTATGCAGTTAAAATGTATGACAAGAACTTAAGGGCAATTGCTAAAGAATAGCAACATGACCTAAAGCTTTTAAACCAGTAGAAGAAAAGGAAAAATGGGGAGAAAATACAAATTCTATCACTGTAACAGAAAGCAAGAAAGTAGAGGGAAAAGAAAAAAGCTACACTAAAGAAAAAAATTAGAATAAATCCAAACAAGTTATTTCTTTAAAAAAAAAAAGATTTTCTTTATCTGAGAGAGAGAAAGAAAGAGAGTGATCGAGAGAGAGAGAAGGAGCAGGGGGAAGGGCAAGAGAGAAGCAGATTCCCCACCAAGCAGGGAGCCCAACCTGATCCGAGAACCCCAGAACCATGACCTGAGCCGAAGGCAGACTTTTAACTGATTGAGCCACCCAGGCACCCCTAAACACATTATTTCTTAAATGAAAAAAATCTAAAGACTACCAGATTTTATGTATGTATGTACGTATGTATGTATGTATATGTATGTATGTATGTATGTATGTATGTATGTATGTTATGTATGTATTTATTTATTTATTGGCCTAAGGTCTTCTATTTTTTTTTAATACTTATCATGCTGTGAATTCATAGAGAATGGGTTCCAGGAGCTCAGGCTCCCTTCCATTGGTTCTCACAAAGTGTGTTTCTCTGGGAAGAACAGGCTGGAGCTTCCGTTGAACCCAAGAACCTTTCTCTTCTGCTTCCTTCTTTTTCGGATCATTTTCCTCCACACCGTGCATGCAGCTATCTTTGCTCTTTGAGTGCTTAATATGCATTAATCCTCTTGGCAAGAATCTTGCCCTTGTTTGTTTACAACAATGCCAACAGCATGCTGGGTAATGTTGTAGACTCTTCCAGCTTTGTCATGGTAACATCTGTGGGTGTTCCTTTTGAACAGTGCCCATCCCCTTCATGTTCACAGGATTATCTTTCTTGTAGATTTCCATGGATGTGACCAAAGGAACCACTCCATGTTTTCTAAAAGGCCTACAGAATATAGTGGAGGCTCCTCCTCTTTCCCTTCGTATTGGTCTTTTTGGAGAATTACTGGAAGATAGGGGCTCCAGATGAAAGGAATCAAATTAGGTGAGGAGTTTAACATGGTGGAGTAGTAGGGGGACCCTATGCTTGCTTGTCTTATCCCTTGAACACATCTAGGTAAATATCAAATCATTCTGAACACCCAAGAAATCCATCTGAGAACTGAGAGAACAAACTACACAACTAGACGGAGAAAAAAAAGGGATCAGACTAGATTTTTAAAATCCATCTCTCTGGGGATGCCTACATAACTCAGTCAATTGAGCATCTAGCTCTTGATTTCAGCTCAGGTCATGATCTCAGGGTCACGAGATGGAGCCCCACATTGGGCTCTGTGCTCAGCAGGGAGTCTGCTTGAGATTCTCTCTCTCTCCATTTCCCTCTGCCCCTCCCCCCACCACTCACTCTCTATTGCTCTCAAATAAACAAATAAATCTTTAAAAAAATTTAAAAATCACAATAATAAATAAAAAAATAAAATCTAGCTCTCTGCCGCTCATGATAGACATTACTAAAACAAAATGACCAGGAAATCTGAAATAAGCTGATATTTGAAAATCGACTTTATTAGACTAGTACTCAACAGAAGATAGCTAGATAGCAGTAGTACTATCAGGCAAATAAAATTTAAGGAAAAATGACATTGCTAAGGAAGATACTCACTTTGAATTACAAGGATATCTGATCTGAAAAAATAAACGAGGATATCAGATCTGGTGATTCCACGTGGGATGACCACTATTCTAGATCCTGAGTTGCTATTGTAGGAATTAGAACCAACCTCAAACCAGTCAACTGCAAAAACACATGGCCATGGTCCGCTTTGTTCGCTACCAGATTATGAGCGTGTGTGCCTGTTGCATGTCACGGTCCCTGGCGTATACAGGAGTTTGATAAACACGAATTAATTACATCTCTGAACTATAAATGCTGCTGAGGAAGCCCACATCTTTTTCTGTACCCTCAGAGGTAAAACACGGTGCAGAAGTCCTGGTTTAGAATTATATGCATCGCTTCTTCCAGCTCTAAACAGCAGTTAACCCCCTCTATGCTCCCTCCTCTCCCACCCCCTAATGTGTTCCCAATACTCTCTATTTTGTTGGTGCAAGTATGTGCAGTAAGATCAGAAAATTCCACTGAAAAATATCTGAGGTTGAGGGTCTTGGAGCATAGGATAGGAGCTTGTGCCTCCAGAGGCCATTCCGAGGGAGAGCAGGGGGGGGGCCGTGAGACAGAATTCAAACAATGCTGGCATTTTGAGCTGTATCTGCAATATTCTAACACCTTCCTTCTGACCTTGTCTCATTCTTTCTGGTTTTGAGTAAAAGAAGATCTAATAATAACTTCATTCTCTAGAGGAGAAAAAAGTCAGAGTTGTGAGGTATTTTCAGAAAGAATTTTATATTGAATTCTAAAACAGAGAAAATAATGTAAATGCATTCAAGTATGCCAATAAATTCCACTGTACTGATAGGCAGCTTTGAATGAATTTTGATGGGAGATGACTTTCCTGAAATTACTAAATTAAAATCAGTAATTGCAACTTGATGTTTCTCAGGCATATTTCTCTTTGTTCTGATGTTTCTCACACTAAACCGTGGGGAAAGAAGCAAGGAAAATAAAAATTCATGATCCCGGTCCTGCACCCTCCTTCAAGAATCATGAGGGGTCAAGAATCTCTCTGGCAGAAACTGACGAGCAACTTGCTCCCAGTTATAACCAGCAATGGGGGAGGGCTTGTATCTGCTCTTTACTCATCCTTTTCTTCAAAAACACCTTACTGTTAGCAAGGGAGACTTTTTAAGTGAGGCTGAGTAAATCTTTGTGCATATGTGAGGGTGAAAGAGACAAAGAAATGGATTCATCAAAAGGAACCACTGATAGACAAATAACAGGCAGATAAAAAGCGTTATCTGATGATCCAGCTCGGATATCTAATTATTTATAGTCTGGGAGAGCAGGGCAGCTGTGTCAGCTTCTGGCCTTCATTTATTTTCTCCAATGAGGTTTGAGGCACACTTGAATACGCAACAGTTATTTTCAAATTCACATTTGTGAGTGGAAAAACAGAGGTAAGAACAGAAAGTTAGCTGAGAAACAGCTATTCCATTTGTTTGCATATTTGTGGTGTTTTTCTACAGATAGGAGTAGGAAGAAGCAAGTTGGATTTTTGTTCCTTTGTATTATAAGATACATCTAAAAGTTTACAAAACATAAATGTTAAGTTGTGGACTACTTCTAAGGTGACCCCATAAAGCCACCACCCAGAGCAGGAAATGGAACATGACAGAAGCCTCCTTGAATCCCTCCCCTCTCAGAGGAACACCACCCTGATTTTTGTGACAGTTGTCTTCTTGCATTTCTTTATAGATCTGCCAACTGCTTACGTACTCCAAAGAAATAGAAGTTCATTTTGCTCACTGTTGAACTGTACAAATAGTATCACAGTGAATGTATCTGCATCTAGTCCTTACTCAATCTAAAGTTTATTGGATTTATCCATGTTGGTACACATAGATGTAGTTCATTTATTGTCATTGCTATACTGAATTCCATCACGTGAATTTACCAAACTTGTATTCACCTATTCAACTGGTGATGAACACTGGATGGTTTTTTTAAGTCTGGAGTTGTTGATAATAAGGCTGTACATTCTGAAACAGGTGTCCTAGTACACACATGCAGGGGCTTCTTTGGGACTGATGCTCAAAAACATGTAGCCTAGGCAAAGAATGGGTGAGTCATGGATTGTGTATGTGTGCATGTGGGTGGTAAGAACGCTTATGTGATCTACCCTCTTAACAAATGTTTAAGGGCACAATACAGTGTTGTTAATTACAGGCACAATGTCGTACAACAGATGACCTTGTATAAATGAAAGTTTATACCTATTCAACAAGAACTCTTCATTCCCCTCTTCCCACCAGCCCCTCCCTGGCAACCAACATTCTACTCTGTTTCTTTGAGTTGGACTATTTTGCAGCATTATTAACAAAAGCCAAGATATGGGAACAACTTAAATGTCCACTGATGGAAGAACATTTAAAGAAAATGTTATTTTATATATACAATGGAATATTATTCAACTTTAAAAAAGAAAGAAATGCTGTCACATGTGACGACATGCATGAACCTAGAAGACATCACATTATGTGAAATGAGCTAGTCACAGAACACACACTACATGTTTCTGCTTATATGGGGACAGATTTCTTTAACTTTGCAAGTGACTGTGAAACTATTTTCCAAAGTGGTTATACCAATTATCACCTCCCCAGCTGTGATGAAAGTTCCAATGTAGGAATGCTGTGAAATTGGCAAGTAGCTTTTTCTTGTTCAAATGTAAAGGTAAGTAGCAGATCATCAAGAAGGGAAATATAGAGAGTGATTGTGTTCTGGTGTACTGAAAACATCTAGACTTTAAAACCACACATGACCAAATCCCCCACTTACATAAGATGAGGATAATGTCCATCTCAGGACTATTTGAAGGAGTAGATAAAGGAGATTTACAGTACCGACACAAAGTAGGAATGATAAAATTGACAGCTATCAGTAGCACTCTCCTTCTCAACTATTTCCAGAGCCAGAGTTGAAGAATCAAGGATCTAGTTTCTCTGTGGGATGAGGGCAGAGTGCTATACCTTATAGGTTGTTTTTTAGTGTATTTATTTTGTGGTACCGGAGCAGACAATGTGTCTTGAATAAATAAGAATACCAAAACATGAAACTTCTTTTAGGACTTTTAGAACTCTTACATCCAAAATATTAAATGAAGGGCAAGTCTTTTATGAAACGTTTAAAAGGAAAGAATGGTGAGTAAAAAAAACAACTGTCTTCAAGCCAAGCCAAAATGGAAAAAATGAGTATTTCACCAGATTTTAATGTTACCATTTTCATTCACTCACCATGATCCGCTCGTTCGGAAGCAGGTATGCTGCTATGGAGACCATTCTAAATATTCCCTTAGAGTCATTCATTCACTTGAGGTTTACCACAAGAGTTGACAACTGACTCTTGATGATTTAAAAGCCATTTTAAAAAGTTACTAACCTCCTTTCATTCTGAGTTATTGTACCATTTTCCAGCTTTTTAACTGTGGTCGCCAGCACTTTATTTGCATCATTGGCAAAGTCCAAGTCTCGGACCTCAGACAACGGGACTGACACAATGGCAAACGCTTCTTTATCTTCTTTCGTTTGGCAAGTTCCAATCTGCAATGTTTTTTCAATTCAGGTCAGTTTGTTTTTTTTTTTTTTAAGTAGCTATGCAATATTTTTCAGGTCCTAATATATCTTAATACTGTTTAAGAAATATAAGACAGGAATAACTCATTCACACCCAATAATTCCCACATGCATCATACACTATGAAAGACTGTAGGGACACACAGATTTTCCATGCCCATTTCCTGCCTTGTTCCCAAAGCCCTCCTAGAACCATAGACTCTCACATTTGCCCTTTGCTTCAGTGTCAACAGAGTAGAGAGAATGTACTCCTGGAATCTTCTCCCCTTTCTACATGCCGCTCCTATGATTTGGGTACAGCAACTAAGCCACTTAGTTCAGCGATGTAAGCAACTGGCAGAATGAATACTTCATGAAATTAATTGCAATAATCTCTAATACTGGTAAAGATGGATTTTAAGGAACATGTCAACCACCCCCTGATCCTAATCACACAACATCTGGAGAAAAATTAAACCACTCTCAAGAACATTTACCTTCAACATAACAGGTCTCTCTTCATCTGTGTCTATGGGGATACTAGTACTTGTTACCCATGTGTTGGTACATAAATGCCTCAACCGAACGTAAGAGTTCCTAAAAGCAAAACAAACACACACACAAAAAAAAAAGATTATAAAAAATCAGCACACTTACACATTACTATATGTTAAGTTTCATACATGATATGAATATGTTTCAGACTAGAAGTAACTCAAGTATAGATCAGTCTAGTTTAAGAAAAAGTTCTCAGTCAAAGACTACTTCAAAGCTTGTGGTATTATTACCTAGACCTGTGGTTTTCTTAAAGTGTGGTCCCTGGTCCAACAGGATCAGCATTACCTGGGAAATTGTTACAAATGCAGATTCGGGGTACCTGGGTGGCACAGTTGGTTAAGCACCAATCCTTGGTTTCAGCTGGGGTCATGATCCCAGGGTTGTGGGATCCAGCCCTGTGTCAGGCTCAATGCTTTGGCATTGAGTCTGCTTGGGTTTCTCTCTCTCTCTCTCTCTCTCTCTCTCTCTCTCTCTCTCTCTCTCTCCCCCTCCTACTCCCCTGATCTCTCAGGTGCACTCTCTCTCTCTCTCTGGAATAAATAAATAAATCTGAAGGAAAGAGAAGAAAAGAAAGAAAGAAAAGAAAGAAAAGAAAAGAAAAGAAAAAGAAAGAAAGAAAGAAAGAAAAGAGAAGAAAAGAAAGAAAGAAAGAAAGAAAGAAAGAAAGAAAGAAAGAAAAGAAAGGAAAGGAAAGAAAGAAATGCAAATTCTAAGTCTTCATCCTGTTCTCTGAATCAGAAATTTTATTTTTTTATTTATTTTATTTTATTTTTTCAGTGATCCAAGATTCATAGTTTATGCACCACACCCAGTGCTCCATGCAATACGTGCCCTCCTTAATACACACCACCAGGCTCACCCATCTCCCCCCCCCATAACCCTCAGTTTGTTTCTCAGAGTCCACACTTTCTCATGGTTCATCTCCTCTTCTGATTTACTCCCAATTCACTTTTCCTTCCCTTCCCCTAGATTTCTCCATCTTATTCCTTATGTTCCACAAATAAGTGAAACCATCTGATAATTGACTTTCTCTGCTTGACTTATTTCACTCAGCATAATCTCCTCCAGACCCGTCCATGTTGATACAAAAGTTGGGTTTTCATCCTTTCTGATGACTGAGTAATATTCCATTGTATATATGGACCACATCTTCTTTATCCATTCATCTGTTGAAGGGCATCTCAGCTCTTCCCACAGTTTGGTGATTGTGGACATTGCTGCTATGAACATTGGGGTAAATATAGCCCTTCTTTTCACTATATCTGTATCTTTGCATTCCTCAAAAAGTTAAAAAAAATAGAGCTACCCTATGACCCTGCAATTGCACTACGGGGTATTTACCCCAAAGATACAGATATAATGAATCAGAAATTCTGAATGTAGGGCCAACAATGAGGCTTTTAGCAGCCTCTCCAGGCAATGCTGATGTGAGAACTACTGACCGAGTAGCGACCTCAGCTAACACTGCTATCTGATCTTAGTCCCTTCTGTAGCTTAATTATCTGCATGTAAAAGTATATACAGCCAATCTTCATTATTTGCCGATTCCATACTTGGGAATTCTCCTACTCATGAAATGTATTTGTAACCCCTAAATCAATAGTCAGGGCATTTTTGCAATCCTTCTTGGACACGGACAGAGTGGCAAAAAGTTTGAGTCCCTACCGTGCACATTCCCTGTGAGGCTGGACAAGGCAATGCTCTGCCTTCTCATTTCTGCTTGTACTATCAACAAGCATCCTTTTCATGGTCTAGTTAGTGCCATGTTTCTCCACATTTCTGTGCTTTTTGTTGATGAGCTTACTGCTTAAAACGGTCCCAAGCATAGGGCTTAAGTGCTGTCCAGTGGTCTTAAGGACAAGGCTGTTTTGTACCTTCTGGAGAAAATACCCATGTTTGATAAGCTTCATTCGGGCATGAGTTATAGTGCTGATGATTGTAAGTTCAATGTTAATGAATCAACAATACATATTAAATAAAGTGTCTTTAAACAAAAATACACATAACACCAGGTTATGTAGTACTGACTGATGAAAATATTGTGACCAGGGGCTCACAGGAACCTAACCCCGTATTTCTTCTAGGAATGGTGGCTCAGTATTTGCTAATTCAATGTACTGGGAAAAACAAGAATCCACTGTATGTGAACTGTAAGAAAACACCTGAGAAAGGACAGCTAGAACTTCATCCAACTCAAACATTATCATTTTACTGAATCATTTATTATCTTCATTTCTTTAACAAATATGTGTAAAAATATCTGTTCAAACAAAAGTATTGTGGTAAGTTCTGTGCCTCCAAGTTACTGAGAGTTCAGTAGGAAATAAAAGACATAAATAAATCATATAACATGAGACAAAAAGCATTAAGGTCAATAAGAAGAACCAAATAAAACAAGGGCCTCCGGGAAACAGCGATTCACTTAGCATCATGATTCTGCTCGTTCATAAAGGCAGATACAACAGAGACTGAGTCTCAAAAATCTAAACTAGCAGAAACTACTCCTTCTACAAATAATTAGAAATTTACCAGTAATTTACCTCTCATTTGCCACTAAATTTACGTTAATTAACCACTTATCATGGGTCTGTGCACTCTATAGGGAGATTCTTTTATCATTTCCTTATGCAAACTCTCTTGGTTAGAGTTCAAGAGGGACTCCATTTCTACTGAGTTACATCTAAAATGGTTAAAGTTATAGTAAGGATTGATTAAGATTCCAATACTCAGAAGAGAAGGACACCAACCTGGATCAGAGAAAACCCTCAGATGGGATATTTACAGGCTTATAATAATGGAACAGGAAAGCATGAGCAATAGCAGATATAAATATAAGATTGGGCAGCATTTCTCATGAACAAGAATAACCAGGAAACACCTCTGGAAGCTCAAGGAGCAGTGTTTCTCAACAGTGCTTGTGCAGCAACCCTCCCTGGAAGTAACCTACACAATGGTGTCTGCATCTTGTGTGGGTACCTGCAGTATAACCACTGCCATCCTCCCAAGTCCAAGTACAATAATGCTCTATCAAGGACAATTTAGAACCATTCCACTAGACCTAATGATATGGGCAAGTCTCCTTGATACACCTAGAGAGTGCATCATAGTGCAACTGTTGGAAGACAGACAGTGACAGGCAAAAGGGCTTAATTAAAATAATCAAATCCAAGAAAAAGAATGTAAGACATTCTCTTACATTAAGTTCTGGCTACCTCATTACCACTTCCACTTTCTCACCCATCACTCACTCAGGTCCAATTGGTTTCCTAGCTGGTACTTCAGCACACCTAGTAAATTTCAAGATTTTTCCATTTCACGTTCCTGCTGCTTGAGACACTCCTGATGGGGAGGACTTGATCGCTCGAAACATTCAGGTCTTTTCTCAAATGTCCTAAATCAGAGAGCCCATTTCTGAACAGTCATACCTAATACAACTATCTCTGCAATTTTTTTTTCAAAGCATTTGTATTACCTGACCTTCTATTTTATGGTTTGTCTATTGTCTCTCTTCCTCATTTTAATTTAAGTTTGTTAAGTTCTCTTCCCAATGCCAAGGGCAATGCCTGTTAATTTCAATAAAGATTTATTGGCTGAATGACTAAATAAATGAACAAATGGATGAATGGACAAATGAATGAATGAAAGAAACCTGGAATTTGACATAATAGAAATAAATGATATACGTATTAATAGAAATGCTCCTAGATCATTTTTCATGTTAGTAACCAAAGGCCATACAAGTAATAAGAATAAATAATTCTTATGAATTTTTCAGAATGTCCTTGGTTCTGCACATTTTAATTATTTATGAGAATAAAACAAACTACGTGAATCTTCACACAAAAGGGGCATGATTTTTATACACTGGTTCTTCACTTATGCTTGCTCCCTGGATATCACAAAAATTCTATTAACATTATATTTTAATTCCTTACCTACCATTACAGTTAGTCAAAGAAATCTTATTATTTATTACATAGTGTTTATTATATATATGGCTAAACAATATATATTTCATGTCATATACGTATTTTTGTTCATCACATATATTTTTATAGTTATATATAAATATATATTTTTATTTTTATATGTCATATATATTTTTTTCTTTTTTTTCTTGTTGTTTTTTACCTTGGAACCAGGCAGTCAGCTCTCTGAAGAGTTGTGGCATCCAGCTCGAAAAGGGACGCAATGTCATTTCCATGTGGGACCGAGACTAAAGTATACATGATCTTCTCCCCAGCCTGGCGTTTCTTCTTTGAAGTTGGAAGATCTCCATCTCTCTATTGAGGAGGTACAAAGTTATTTACTTTTAACAGGTTTCTTACTAAATTCTCCAATTAATCGGGAGATAAGTTTTAAATCTGTCCATTATTTCTTCACTGGATCATAGAGATATCTGTTTCACATTATCTAGAGAGAACAGGTCAGGCTTGACAGCCCTGGAGGTAATTATTAGCAATAGTGATAAGTCACACACTCCTGGAGGGATGGCTTGATCTGGGCAAATTACAAAAGCATTAAGTCGTAATAGTTGTGTTCCCTTACCTTGTCTTAAACTTATTTACACTGTAGTTTTGACCATTCCACATTTAAAACAAACATAGAGAAGAAATAGTGTGTAGAATCATCTAGATTTCATAAATTCAAGAATCAACATGGCAGTGTCTCAGAGTTCCTGACTAAGTCCCAGAACATAACCGGGAGAGAAAAGGAATCAGCAGCAATATTTCTATTCAGTTCATTGGCTTGTTCCATTAAATCCAAAAACGTATTATAATGGCATATACAGTGAAATAAAATGGGATCTTCACAAGCAGAAGTCTACATGATGATATAAAATTCAGTCAATATTTCCAAAATACCCCATTTTAAGCTGGCAACCACATAAGATTGGTAAATATATATTTTTACTTGAACCAAGTTTCAATCCCTGTGGAAGAATATGATGCACAAGAAACCAAAAGGTGATGCAGCAAATGTAATAGAAGATTGGTAATTACATATACAAACACAATTACCTACACATGTGTATTGAAAGAAATGAGATTTTAAAATGGGAGAAGTAGAGAGAGAGAGAGAGAAAGAGAGTATTACAGTACCATTGCAATAAGTAGAATGGAAGTAGGGAAGGGAAGGGTTCGAAAGTCAGATGAAAGCAGTCCATCCCCAATGACAAGCAGGTGTTTAATGGCCACTATGACAGTGAGCTATCACACCCAATCATTCCAAAACATTCACCTGAAGTTCCATCCCAAGATTGTGAATATCATTTCCTTTGCAGTTTTATTCTGATGTCTTCTGAAAATGGTGTGCAAATTGGTAGCACCACTGAACTGTGAATGGGCAGAGGAACCCCCAGGGTTCCTAAGCAGGAGCAGGAGCTGCTAAATCTCACATAGCCCAGAAGCACCTGGTATCTCCTGACATCTTTGACTTATATGTCTTTTACAGAGACCAAAATTCAGAGTTAAATGAAAGCAGGAGTCTGGCCAACTCTCCCCGGGTAGTTTGACCCCCATAACAGTTTTTTTCTAATCAGTAAGTATAAACTATACTTATTGAACAGAAAAAAGAAGCACACTTAACTAACTTACTGTGCATTTTAAGGGAATGTAGAGATGTAGAGAAAAATACAGAAACAGTAAAAAAACCATATTTTTGAATTTACACAAAGCTTCTCATGATACCAAAGTCATTGCTGTTCTCACTAATCTTACAACAAAAATCTGAAAGAGAGGAAGACGAATATTATCATTTCCTTCAAACAAAGAGATGAGTGCAGTTACCTACAGTTGATGAAGGATGAGGAAAGGGGAAGAAAGGGAAATAGGAGAGAAAAAGGAAGAAGGAGGAAAGAAGATGAAGGGAGCGGTGGGGTGTGGTAGTGAATGCTCAACCCCAAATTCAACTAACCACCCCTCAATCCAAGTGAACCAAAGCCAGTAGCCTAGCCTGAGCCCTCAAACACTCACTGAGTTACTCCTCGAAGGATAGAAAAGAACACAACTAAGAACCTTCCTTAGGTCTTCTGAAAAAATTCTCATGGGTCATGAGACACATTTTCACAGTGATCTGAGTAGAGGGAATGGAAGTCTGAACTGAAGACAAAATCTGTGAGGGACAAAAACACCCTCATATCCTGAGAAAAGAAAATCTAAATGTCTTTAAATAACCCAATAAGAGTATCCTGGCCAACACGAATGAGTTGGGGGAGATGGCTGCTCAGGTAACATAAAGTTTAGGCTCCTGAATCTTGAGATTAGGAAGGGTCTTGGAAGATCATCTGTGAGCTAAGAGTTCTTCCCAAATAAATTTCTGACAGTAGTTTCTCAAGTGAAATTCTATCATTTGGAATTTATTCTTCTGGGTCTTGAAAACATTTTGGTTTAATTTTAGTTATTCCCTACTGAAATTTGGAGAGCCTTTGTATAGTTCCATTTATTTCCTGCGTTTCAACTCTTAAAATGTATTAGGAGGAAGATCCTCAAGGAAAAAGAATAGTCAGAATGGAAAGGTAGAAACAGGGCAAAGAAAAGGGAAAGGAATGTGATATTCTAGAAGAAAAGCAGGAGTATTCAAGAGAAATATAACACTAAGGGTACCACCCCTGAAAGAAACAGCTAATAAATTGGTTTTCATGAAAACCAGTTTCTTCTGCTCTGTGAAAGACACTGTTAAGAGAATGAAAGGACAAGACACAAACTAGAAGAAAATATTTGCAAAAATACGTATCTAATAAAGGACTGTTACCCAAAATATACAAAGAACTCTCAAACTTCAGCATTAATAAAACAAATTCCCCAATTTAAAAGTGAGTGAAAGACCTGAACAGACACCTCACTGGAAAAGCCATACAGATGGTGAATAAACATATGAAAAAATGATCAGCATCATATGTCATTAGGGAGTTGCAAATTACATAATGAGATGCCACTCACAAAAATGAGATAACCACACACATACCTATTAGAATGAATGAATCCAAAACTCTGAGGACTGTTAATGCTGACAAGGATGTGGAGCAACAGAAAGTCACTCATTGCTGGGGGGAATGCAAAATGGTGCAGCTACACTGGAAGACTGTTTGGTGGCTTTGCACAAAACAAAGCATACCCGGTACCATATGACCCAGCAATCATGATCCTTATTTACCAAAATATGCACACAAAAACTTGCAAATAGATGTCTAGAGCATCTCTACTTGTCATTGTCAAAACATGGAAGGAGCCAGGATGTCCTTTAGTAGGCAAATGGATAAACAAACTGTGGGATATCCAGACAATGGACTATTAGTCCGTGCTAAAAAGAAATGAGTTCTCAAGCCTCAAAAACATGTCAAAACCTTAAAATGTATATCACCAAGTGAAAGAACCCAGTCTGTAAAGGCTACCTACTCTATGATTCTAACTGTATGACATTCCAAAAAAGATAAAACTATGAAGACAATAAAAAGATCAATGGTTGCCAGGGAGTGGGGGTGGGGGCGGAGAGAAAGGAATGAAAAGACAGAGCACATAAGATTTTTAGAGCAGTGAGACTATTGTGCATGATATTATAATAATAGATGCATGTCGAATGATAGCTACTTTTATCAAAACTCAGAAAATGGATAATGCCAAGAGTGAACCCTAATATAAACTACAGACTTTGGGTAGTAATAATATGTTACAGTGTAGCAAAGGTACCACTCTGGTCCAAATGTTTATTCAGGGGAGGCTGTGCTTGTGTGTTTGTAGGGGTATATGGAAACATATACTTTCCACTGAATTTTGCTACGAACCTAAAATTGCCCTAAAAAATAGTGTCTATTAAAAAACAAAAAAAGCCAGGATGACAGGATGAGAGAAAATATTTGTAGGTCATATGCCTGATAAGGGGATTATATCCAGAATATATAAAGAATGCTTACAATTCAATAATAAAGATAACCCAATTAAAAATTGAGCAAAAGATTTGAATAGATATTTCCCCATAGAAAATATTCAAATTGGGGCACCTGGGTGGTTCAGTTGGTTGGGCAACTGCCTTCGGCTCAGGTCATGATCCTGGAGTCGCAGGATTGAGTCCCGTATCAGGCCCCTGCTCAGCAGGGAGCCTGCTTCTCTCTCTGACCTTCCCCTCTCATGCACGCTCTCTCTCTCTCTCATATTAATTAATTAATTAATTAATTAATTAATTAATTAATTAAAAATCTTTCCAAAAAAAAAGAAGATATTCAAATGGCCTACAAACACATGCAAAGATGGCCAACATCATTACTAATTACTAAAATGCATTAGGACAGCTATAACCAAAGAGACAGACAAATAAAATTTATTAATGAGAATGCAGAGAAATTGTAATAGCCATATATTGCTGGGGGAACAAAAAATGGTTCAGCCATTTCAGAAGAGTTTGGCAGTTTGTCAGAATGTTAAACATATGACCAACAATTCTAAGTCTAGGTACCTATCCAAGAAAAATGAAAATATATTTCCACACCAAAACGTGTCCATGAATGTTCACAGCAGCATTTGTAAAAGCCAAGATGAGGACACAATCCAAATGTTCATCAGATAATGAATGGATAAACAAACAAAATGTGGTATATGCACATGATGGAATATTATCTGGTCATGAAAAGGAATGAAGTACAGATACAAGCCACAACATGCATGAATTTTGAAAACATTATGCTAAGTGAAAGAAGTCAGACACAAAAAGCCATATATTCTATGAGCCCATATACGAAATGTCCAGAACAGGCAAATCTATAGAGAGAGTAGATTCATGGCTGCCAGGGCCCAGGGGAAGGGAGGATGGGGAGTGACTGTTAATGGATTTAGGCTTTCTCCCGCAGGAGAAAAAAAAATGTTGTAGAATTTGATACTGGCTATAATTTTGGAGCTCTGTGACTGTATTAAAAATGAGAAATATTTTTATAAATAGAATTTTATGGCATGTGAATTATATCTTAATAAAGTTGTGAAAGGGAGAAAGGGAGGGAGGGAGGGAGGAAGGGAAGGGGAAAGGACAGGCAGGGGAAAGGAACAAGGAAGAGAAGGAGGGAAGAGAGGGAGACGGGGAAGGAAAGAAAGAAATGGAAGGAACGAACAAACGAACAAATGAACAAATAAACTAACTCCGAAGGATGCTGTTTCATTGATGTCTGCCATGTAGCTCGACATGAAAATGCAGGGGTTATACTAAGATATGAATGGCAAAGAAGCATTTTGCCTGGAACATAATGGTGACACAGGAACCACATTTCTGCCTGACTGCAAATACCTAAAGCCATCAAAGTCTCCAGAAGCTCTAAAGAATCTTTTTATACGGAGCCCAGGAGAATACCATTTGCAACTAGGAATTCCTTCTCAATGGTAAAAATGGTGATGACACCTGATATTGAAAATGATAATGATTATGATGAAGAGGAAAACCAAGAGAGGAGAAAGGAGAAGGTTTAAGAAGAGGAAGTGGTAATTCTAAAAGAAAGAAGGAAAGTTTCCTTTAGTTACAATCCTCATAAGATGAAAACTTGAGTAGAAACAGACCAGGAGAATCACAGTCACAAAGAAATACCCTAAAAGAACTGGTTTTTAGGGCGCCTGGGTGGCTCAGTGGGTTAAAGCCCCTGCTTTCGGCTCAGGTCATGATCTCAGGGTCCTGGGATCGAGGCCCGCATCGGGCTCTCTGCTCCACAGGGAGCCTGCTTCCTCCTCTCTCTCTGCCTGCGTCTCTGCCTACTTGTCATCTCTCTCTCTGTCAAATAAATAAATAAAATCTTTAAAAAAAAAAAAAGAACTGGTTTTTAGACTCTACAAGCCTACTGCAGCCAAAAGAAAGAACCACCAACATAATGAATATTAATTAATATATGTGAGAGAAGACTGCCTCATAATGTAGGAACACAGAACTAATGGACAAGATCAGTCAGTTGTAGAAATAACCCAAAGGATTTTTTGAATAGGTAGGCAAAGGAATTTGAGAACAAGTAGCTTCGGTGGATTATTAGAAAGGCACAAATAAAATATGACTTTAATTAAGGAAAATAAAATTTAATCAATTATATTGAACTATGTTTGAAGAAAGGCTTTATTAACAGAAGAGGAACATGTAACCCAAATAAGTAGAGATTCAGTGAACAAGATTTGACAGTTTCTTTCATCATTGCTGGTTCAGATGCAAAAAATTAATATTCTGGTCTTTTCAGAGGAATGCCGTATCCCTAAAAAGAATATATGTCATCTAATTTCCTGAGCCCCTTGCACACCAATCTTCTTATTATAACTTAGCTTTTGCTATAGATTTTCCTTCAAAGAAAATGCACTAACTGACCCAATGATTTAGATTTACTTAGCAATTGAAAGTTGTCACTGTGGTTTATACATCAGTCACTTGTGAGTTCCTTCAGTACAAGTCAATCCTACTGTATATACCCTCCTTTTGAAATGCTCATAAAATAAATTTTCTAGACTTACAAAAAGAAAGCAGATCCAGGTTCCTAGATTATCTTCCTAAACCACCCCCTTTGGTAACACGCACCTTCCCAACAAGAGTAGTAAGGAAGCTCTCTATTTTGACACTCTTTTAATGAACAATAATTTTTTTTTCCAAACATAGAAAAACCTCACTTATCAGGGCTAATTAAAAGAGGTCCCTCTGAATTACTCATACTATTAGAGACCTGTGGTTTAATTTTAATTGCATAGGATAAGTGGAATGTACCACTATACCCCTAAATAATTTGCTTAGGTCCCAGGGCAGGGGGAGGAAGAAGATTTAATGAAGAGATAAATTCTATTTATAAATAGTATAACAATTATTTATGTGTGAAAAGAATTTTTAACATCTTTTGCAGTTTTTTAAAGCAGTGCTATACATTTTGCTTTTAAACTCATACTCTGATATCTTGCTTAACAAACTCTCCTTCGTAAATGGTTCCACAGTAAATTTCAAGACAGCCCCTCAAAATTTGTAAACAATAAAACATGAGTGAGTTATAAATATACAATTTTTAAATGTATGGCTCAAGCTTCAATCTATAAGAAAAATCATCATTATATTTCTATAATAGGAAGGCAGTTCTGTTCAAAATTGCATGCCTGTGGCTTCTGTTTGTAAACCCGTCTCTTTTTTTAGGTAAGAAACAAGACACAAAAACACCAGTTCCCCCACACAGAATTACCAAAGCGAAATGCCCTCCCTTCTTGCATCATGAAAATATATTCAAGGTACAACAGCGCTTAAACAGGTGTTAGATTTCATAGCAGCTAGCTATCCAAAACCCTCAATTTCAGGAATGCAGAGCCTCAGAATGTTAAGCTAGTCAGCTGGGCTCTTACAAAACGGGCATTTTCACTTGGAAGGAAAGGCACACAGCCTCTCAGTGTATATGAATGGCTCTTGGGGCTTCTCCTGGCTTCTCCAGCCTGTCCTGGGGCCTGCCAGTGGAGGCACAGCCGTTAGCCTCCTGTTAACACCTTCTCTGTTGACTCATTTGTGAGTCATCGAATTTTTAGCAGAGACATCACGTTGCAAGTCTGTTGTTAGGAGCCAGAGACATTCTGTAAGAAAGAACGTATGCATTTTCAGGGCTGCTGAAGACCTGCATGCAGTCACAGCCACAGCAGCGTAATGATGTGCAGGCATCTGTGTTTTTGGTCAGACCCTCCAGGGCTCTCACTGCTGACTTTATGGAACAGACACAACCCTGCCATTTAAAGGTGCAGACACTTCTTCCCTTGCCCAGTTTCTTAAGAATCTGTTACTCTTACACTCATTCTGACTGTGACCCTTTTTCATTTTTTTTCCTTATCACCTTACCACTCATGAATATAGAGTATAAACTCAAGGAAATTTGGGGGACTTTGTTCATAATCTGGTCCCCCCACGCCCTCCCCAAAAAAAAGCCTATAAAATAGAATTTTCCAGTACAGGTTAGCCTAGTATCAGGGTTCCTAGAACAATGCTATTTATGTATGTCTATGCACAAAGATGTGGTTCTCAATGGGCAGAGAGTCTGGACCCCGGGGTGGGGCGGGGGGGGAGCTTTGGCAATTTCCAGATGCATATCCAGTTGCCCTAAGTGAGGGCAGTAAGGATCATAACTGACATCTAGTGAGCAGAGTCTATAGATCTGCTAGACACCCAACAGTGCAAAGGACAACCCCCCACAACAAAGAATCGTCCAGGCCAATCTATCAATATTGCTGAGGTTGAGAATCCCAAGCTTAGACAAAGACACTCCCTTGAAAGATCAGATCACATTCCACATCAATATGGTAATGTGAAAATGGGTGGTGTTATTCTAAAAAAAAAAAAAATTCCCCTTCAAAGAGCCATTTGAAAAGATACAGCCTTTCAAGGAGAAGAAACTAATGACTGTCAGGTTCCCAGCTGGGCTTGACACAGTTCCAATGTTTACGGGGTCCCTGTGGATGCTGTACATTTGTAAGATTGGAAATAATAGGCTCCTTTGTAGAATAAATACAGCAATTTGGGTCTTAATGGGAGCTCTGACACACACCGCCTCATTTCAGTGGCACCATGCATTAACCTTTGAGACTTCAAAAATGGAAGGCAACATTTTGATAAAGGTTTCTAAATTACAGGAAAAATATTAACTGGATATTAAATAGACAACATAAGGGAAACTTTGGAAAGAAAAATAATTAGCATGGTTACAGTGAACTCAGTGTTACTGGAACCCAGATCTGAGGTGAGATAGCATTCTGTTTGGGGAAATTGATTGCATTTTTCACAGGCTAAGCTCTAGCTGCTCCTTTGTTTTCTTTTTTAGACAGAAACATAATTACTGCTAGGTGGCAAATGGTCTATAAAATGAGAAGCCATATTGTTAGCTTTACCATTCCATATTTTCAGTTTTACTTACTTTCAAGCTAGGGATTAAGGATAGGGAAAAAAAATGAAATCGAATGTCTCCAGTTGGACCTCTCTCTGAGATGGCAGATGAGATCCAGCCATAAACTTCAAGGGCAAAGCAGACCCACCTGTGTTATATGTAACTGAAGTGTTGCTGGTAACAACTGTCTCACACAAAAGTGCTCTTTCTCACCTTTAGAGGTGAAGGAAGAACTTGTATTTCAGAACATAAAGGAAAGAAGTCTACAAAGTCTAACTAAGAGCTTGATGGACGCAAAGAGCAAACTTCATGGATTCACGACTTAGATTCCCTGTGCTGCTTCCTAAACCTCCCTACTCTCTCTCTCCCACTCAGCTCTGCCCAGAACCATCAGCAGCAGCATCACCAAATAGTATGGAGCTGAAAGGAGATAAGCAAAGAGATGTAATTCAATTGCATAATTTGAAGCTTTGGGGTGATGCCCTTCCAATAGAAACAATGTACATTTTTAGCCTACTAACATCTTGTATTCAAAGAGTATCCTTCTATCTGATGGAATGTTAAGCTCATGGCATATAGGTGACACACACAGGGCAAACCTCCGCACCCCATCATTCGGGTAGGAAAAGGAGTCTCAGGAAGGCTATCTGACATGTCCAAAGCCACACGAGTCAATGGTGGTGTAAGAAGTAGAACTCCCCTGGTTCTATACAATGCTGAACTCACATAGAATATCATAAATAAAGACCTTGAGAAAGCGAAAAGCGACCCTGACATACGACGGTTGGCCTGGTATGACCAGCCAGACTCAGTGTGGCCCAGAGCACCCCGACTCTCGCACACAGGCCATGGTGTCCTCCTGTGAATACGAACAATTTCACAGAACATGACATCAGACATGGCCACACCATAATCACGTCTGAACACTGACAACATGTGAATGTTGTCCAAGCCATAGAAACTATTTAAGATCCCTCTCCCCTAAAATAAGTGCTGCTTCTTTAGTACTTACAACCTTAGCCTGGCTCTCACCTGCCCTCCCTATAGATAAAATGTATTAGGATACTTCCTCTTCCTGACAGCATTCCTATCTACAGGAAGCCCCCTTCCTTAAATTCTCCCAAAATCATCTTGTATGAGCCCAAATCCTACCATAGGTTCTTTCTAACACCCTCTGAGAAGCCCCACAGTTCCCAGGGGTGTAAGTGCAATGTGGTATTTAATTTCACTTGTTCAAGAACACGTACATTCCTGGTGGTCTTTGGTTAGAGACCACTGACCAGCTTATAGCAAGAACCAAAGACTCAGCTTCTAAACATGGTTATGGATAGCATCTTTCTAAATCATAGGAAAATGAGAACCCAACAATCCTGGGCTAGTTATTTGAAAAAACAAGGAGAGAAGAATCCACACAGGGGCATAAAACTAAATTAGAAATGAGTGATCCAACTGATCTAACAAACCTACTTCTGTTTAGGGACATCTTGACACAAATTAAAGCTTTCATTGGGCCAATGACTTGATACTTCAGCTTTATTTCTATTGTAAATCTGATAGTCAGATGGAGAAAGAAGTCAAACAGGATTGACTCAGGTCCAGAAATTCTGATTTGATTCACCTCTCCCATAGCAATATCCTCATAAAACATAAAGCTGAGAGCCAATGCAAAGACAGAAATCATTTCAATTAAATATTCCAACCCTTTCTGTCAAAGGGTAGAATTTTGGATGATGCAGTAATAATTCTTAGCAATTCTGAAAGAGACCACTAAACTCCTAAGACAATTAAATTATAGACTGTCTCTATTTTACATTAAAATATCTAGCTAAATTGCTAAACTATGTAGAGATATATAGATATGTACACAAATCCAGCCCATCAACCAGGTTTTGTCTGTATCACATCAAATATCCTCCATTTCAGAATTTTCTATTGAATTAAGTCATGTTGTCATACAGTCATTTTCTCTACAAATGATGATAAAAGAGCAGATTGAATAATAAATATCTTAATGAAAGTTAGCTTTAAAATAAGATTGAGATTTTCTGAGTAGCATGCTTTAGACTACCAGAAAAATCAGTCATACTGTTGGATGATGCCTCAATTTCTCCCTCATAAATAGAACCCAAGTTATTTTCAATCAGAAAGGATTGTCCCATTGTCCTCTTTTAATATCATACCATAATTCAATTTCTCCTTCCTAACATCTATGTACTTCTGAAAACTAAACCTAGACCCACCATATCTCCCAGATGTCCACTGCCTTCAGTGCTCTATCATAAATGGCCTCCAATTTGCTACAAATCTCCATAAATACCCCTTGCTGGACATCTTTTTGTAATGTAAGCCATGGCATCTTTTATTTTTTATCTGTGATCTACAGCCTCTAGTCAGAGAATCTCTCTCAGAATCCCTCATCTCCAAATTTTTTTTTAAGATTTTTTTTTTAATTTGACAGAGAGAGAGATTACAAGTAGGCAGAGAGGCAGGCAGAGAGAGAGGAGGAAGCAGGCTCTCTGCTGAGCAGAGAGCCCGATGTGGGGCTCAATCCCAGGACCCTGAGATCATGACCTGAGCCGAAGGCAGAGGCTTTAACCCACTGAGCCACCCAGGCGCCCCATCTCCAAATTTTCTATTAACATCTCAGTTTGCTCATATAAAATATAAACAATATATTTGGAATTCGTTGGGGAAAAAAACAATTTCACTCACCACATTTTTTCCTTCATTTTGAGCATCTCGGTAATCAGGATTAAGCTAAAAAACAAAACAACACCAGTTTTGAATCTCTATGAAAAGCCCATTAACAAGACCAATGATCTTTAATTCAGTTCACTATTATATCCTTAACTAAATTCAATATTAAAAAAACTAAGAAAGAAATCATTACTAAATATCACAATTTAAAACATTACCTTCAAACTCTAGTGGCAGGAGACATGAGCTAAAATGTCATGTTTAAGGCTTTTGATTATATTAGAACAGGTGACATCTTTGAACAAGTAAGAGCAGACAATCTCACCTCCTCCAAGAAAGCCTTCAAGAGAATTCATCATTTTGCCCTCCACAGAATCTGTCATTAAACCAATAACTCAATTTTTAAAATTAGACCAAAGGAAAGTCTTTGTAACAGCGATTCAGTATCATGCTCCACATGCTATATGCACAAGAAAAGAAAACAAGCAAAAAAAGAGCTATATACCAGATGTAACTATATCTATCTATGTAAGTACCTATCTATCTATCTATCTATCTACCTATCTATCTATCTATGTGTCAGATATGAAGGTGAATGCATGAGTGTTGTGGGGTTTAGGGGTCATTCCAACAAAGATGGGTGAGTTCCGGATATGCTGAGTGTTGGCCCACACATTTCCAGCTGGTCAAAATCCATACCTCCCGACTCCCATCTGATGACACAGTCCCAAAAGAATGTCTGCATTGTACTGAAATAAATAGCTCATAATTTGTAAAAAAATAATAAAAAAAAACAAAAAAAAACCAGACTTATAAGGTGCTTTTCTCTAAATAATGAGTTGTTCACTTGATTTTAACTATTTTAATATGAATCAGTTGGTGTCTGTAACATGTGACCCCAGGCATTAAAGTCACCATTTAAAATCTAAGGTCAAGAGTCTTTCTTAAGAACAACACTTGGCTAACAGCTCTGAGGAATGTCCTCTCAACTTATTATTAAATATCAGTGAAGGAGCTGAAAAGGATCAAAAACAAAACAGAACAAAAGAAAAAAGTCTGAATCTCATTGAAAATGAAGGCTGCAAAACAACCAACACCCAAATCTACAATGAACTGTCGGTCTTCACAAAGCAGCTGGTGTTGGGGGAGAAGCAGACACGTCCCCAGGTTTTCTCTGGGGACTCACCTCACTCCACCTCACTTCAAGCTAACAGCCTTGTGAACACAGTTAAGATAGTTGTTACGGCTGCCACTGTTTGTCCATTCGCTCAGAGACCGTGAGTATTTGTCCGCTAAAACCCCACACAGAAGTGTGTACCGCTGAGGAGCTCTTGTTAGTAAGCAGAAACCTGTCTCCCCGAGACTCCCATCCACCGTCCCTGCTACCTCTGTCTTCTCATGACCACTGAAATGCGGCAAAGCTCAGAAAACAAATGGGCAGAGTCAAGGGGGCAGATGATAGCAGGGGGCTTTCCGAGAAGCACTTCCTGAAGAAAGAGAAGAGCAAGAACAGTGGCTTTGTATGTGGGAACTGCACTGCCTGACGTTGTAGAAATAGCAAAGGGGTAAGAGAGAAAAGCAAGGGCTGTAGAGCCCAGGTAGGCAGAGTCACCATGTGCGGGACCTGGGACCTACACCAACAGCGTCGCCCTCCGGCTGAGGACTGAGAAAAAGGATCATGAATTTTAAAAAACATAGAACACAATGACCATCCAGTCAACCCATATGGTTCTGCACAGAGCCCCCTTGTCGGGGGATAGTAAGGAAGGAAGGAAAAGAAGAACAATATGGGACTGATTAAAAAGCATGTTATAAGGGAAAATTCTTTTCTCAGAGTCTTTCTGAACATTTTCTATGGTAGGCTGCAAAATCGACTTTCAGGAAATGGCTTGGCATATTCAAGAAAGTGTAAGTAAACACTTCCTCTAGGTAAAGACAACAGAATAAAATGAACAGCTGAAAACACAATATAAAAATAACTATGTAAATAATAATATTCGAATAGAAGGAATTATAAAAAGAAGGATTTCACTAAAAATGAAAACACAAACACAAAATCCAACTCCATTTGGCAGCAAGAAAAAGCACAGTTGATGCTGCAGGAAATGAGTGACACATAAAAATGAGTGACAAGCATAAAAAAATTGAACAGCCACCTCTTAATACAGAGGAGAGTTATGAAGAAATAAAAATTAGGAAAAAGCAAGTAGTCCTGGATGGAGCAGATCAATTGACAGAGGACAGGTGTACCGAAAAGGAAGAGAAAATTAGTGGGATGCAAGCAATGATCAAAGATAATACAAAATAAAGCTTTGCTCAGCTGAAGAACTGTGTATGCAGAGGTTACCATACCCCAGGAAAATCAACTAAAACGGACTGACACATTCATTTGAGGACAATGAGCAGGGGAGACAAAAGGGAAAACAATGATAGGGACATAAAATAGAGCCAGAAATTAGGTTTAGACAAAAATGCTTACCATGTAACAGGAGAATGGATAAATAAAATGTGGCGTTTTCAGACAATGGAGGACTACTCGGTAATAAACACGATGAGCTACAGATATAGCAAAAAGGCTGGGTCTCAACGACACAGACAATGGAATACCGTTCAGCTATAAAAAAGAATGAAATCCTGTCCTTTGCCACAATATGGATGGACCTGGACAACCCTGTGCTAACTGAAAGAAGTCAGAGAAAGACAAATGCTGTAAGACCTCACTTACCTGTGGAATCTAAAACAAAGTGAGCTCATAGATACAGAGAACAGAGTGATGGGTTGCTAGAGGTGAGACACGGGGCATGAGTGCAACGGGTGGAGGTGGTCAAAAGGTACTGACTCCAGTTATAAGAAAATATGCCCTGAGGGTACAGTCGATGCCCAGCAATGGTGATTATAGTTAACAATACGGTACTGCATGTTTGAACGCTGCCAGGAGGGTAGATCGTAAAGTTCTCATCCAATAATTACGTGTGGTGATGGACGTTATCCAGACCTAACTGCGGTAATCATTTCACAATATATACACATACCGAATCATGATGTTGTATACCTAAACTGATACAAGGTTGTATGTCAATTATACACTAATTTTTTTTAAATATTATAAGTGAAAAAGCCAGACACTGTATGACTCCATTTACACCAATTCTAAGGTCACACGAAACTAAACTGTGGTTAAACAAATCAGAAATGGGGGAGGGGGGTAGGTTTGAGGGAGGGGAGTAGATAGAAAGCAGAACCCAGCCCAAGAGTCACATGACAGGAGTCTCTCAGGTGTTTTAAAACTGACTAACAATGGGAGGCAGGGGAGAGGCCAAAAAAAGGGGAATCCAGCTACAAGTTGCCCCTTAGTGCTAGGCCAGAAACTGGGGAGGTCTGAGGCAAGACTTTCTTTGTCTTTGGAGATACATATCTCAGGCTCCTTAAATTCCCTTGGATTACAAATAAAAGAATTTATTTCAAAACCAGCTTATTCTTGCTTTTGGAATCCAAGAGTGAAAGGTAGAAAGCCAAAAAGATAGGGAATTAACTGGCCTCCTGCCCACCGATTAATCAAACACAAAAAGACCCACCTTTCCTTCGTGGTCATGACAGGTCCAGCATAGTGCCGAAGAGGGGCTTCTCCAGCTGTTTCAGTCAAGCATCCCTGTTTTGCACTTTTTAATTTGTTTTCAATTTGAAGAATTCAGATTTTTTTTTCAAATTAAGAAAATAGCCATACTAAAATTATAGCTAAATTATTTCCAAAAGACATGCAGCACGTTTAGCTACAATAGATCTATCTTATGGTCAAAGCATTCATTCAGTAAGCATTAGAGTAGCTGGCCACAGACACTGTGAAGGGAATTCGTGCTAGAAACCATGATGTATCCTAACTAAAATGTGTAAAGGAACAGGAATTAACATACTTGGTCAAAAACACAAAATCACGTATGCCCTCTGAGATGTAAGTTATATTCCATCCCAAAGACAACACTACTTTCTGAAATTGTCTTCATATATTTCACTCACGTGGGATCACTCATTTCAATCCCTAAGGTCAATCCCTAAGGGAAGTCTGGGAACTGGACTCCAGGCTCTGACCTGGGAGGAGATACCCATGAGCTTGGAACGCAGGGTCCTCATCTGTTCAATGAGAAAAGTCTATGGCCAAAGCTTAATCGTACTAATTATGTGTCATTAAATTTTATATATTCTTGTCTTTGGCAATAATACTAAAGATGGGGCTGATCAGTTAGATTTTGCCCCATCTTGTGTCTCTCTGTCTGTAATGTGGTTTTTTTTAATAATTGATATGAAGTTATTGCTTCAGTAAATTCATTAAAGTGATAATAATAATGAGAAAGAAGAAGAGGAGGGGAAGAAGGAGGAAGAGGAGAAGCCACCCAAATATATCGACACCTATATAAATTCACCAATATTAATTGAAGACCAAATAAATATACGCTTTTGTGTATGTTTTAATTATACTGCTGCTTTCCTTCTCTGAATATAAAAAGAACAGTAATTATTATAGTAATGAGACTAAGAATGAACCAAAAAAATATTATTTCTAAAGAAAGGGAAAAAAGGGCGCCTGGGTGGCTCAGTGGGTTAAAGCCTCTGCTTTCGGCTCAGGTCATGATCTCAGGGTCCTGGGATTGAGGCCCGCATCGGGCTCTCTGCTCAGCAGGGAGCCTGCTTCCCCCTCTCTCTGTCTGCCTCTCTGCCTCCTTGTGATCTCTCTCCCTCTGTGAAATAAATAAATAAAATCTTTAAAAAAAAAAATAAAAAAAAATAAATAAATAAAAAAATAAAAAAAAAATAAAAAGAAAGGGAAAAAAGATATGGCCATGTGAAGATTCCTGAATCTTTTAGGACTTTAAAGGAAATATTTCCTTATGTTAAAAAATAAATTATAAATCTGGCATTAGAGAGAGAGATGTTTTTTTCCCCTTGGAGAGACCTAATATGCTTTTCAATCATTTATTCAATAAATATTAATAGAACATCTATAATGGGCAAAGCATTGTGGCATACGGTATTTTAGAAAAGATGAAGAGAATACGGTCCCTGACCATGAGACGTTACAATCTAGGAAGGAAAATAAGACATAAATACAGTTAGCTCTAATACAAAATGGAATGTGACAAGAGATAGAAGATAATGAATAATTTATAAATAATATAGGTCAGAGGAAGGAGGGATCTGTGGTGGGCAAATTTAGCCAAGAATTATTCATGGAGGGGCGCCTGGGTGGCTCAGTCAGTTAAGCATCTGCCTTCCGCTCAGGTCATGATCTCAGGGTCCTGGGATCAAGCCCCGCACCAGGCTCCCTGCTCAGTGGGGAGCCTGCTTCTCCTTTTTCCTCAGCTGCTCCACCCCCTCTCATGCTCTCTCTCTCTCTCTCTCTCTAAAATAAATAAATAAAATCTTTTTAAAAAAGAATTATTCGTGGAGAAGGTGGCATCTGAGATCAGCCTTGAAGGATGGCTGGATCGTAACTGGCAGAGAAAGAAAGGAGTGAAGGACACAGGCAGTGCCGGGGAAGTGAATGCCACAGAGGTGAGAAAACGAGATGTGTTCAGAGAAGACCCATAAATGTCATTTATGGAATATTTTATATGCTTTTAAAGGTTAATTCATTTCCCCTTACAATTCTATTAGAAGGGATTCTTTTCTTTAAAAAAAAAAGTTTATTTGTTTTAGAGAGAGAAAGAGCCGACATGTGGGGGGTGGAGGGTGGGAGGTGGAGGCAGGCAGAGGGAGAGAGAAAATCTCAAGCAGACTCCCCTGCTGAGCTTGGAGTGTGGGGCTCCACTCGGGGCTTGATCTCATGACCCTGAGATCGTGACCTGAGCCGAAATCCAAGTTAGACACTTAACCAACTGAGCCACCAAGGTGCTCCCTATTAGGAGGGACTCTTCACCCCACTTTACAGATGAGGCCCCAGAGGCACATCGAGTGAAGTCTTCTGTGCAAAGTCATACCACTGGTGAGTGGCAGGGTCACTCAGAAGCACAGATCCAATGATTCCAAAGCTCCATCCTTTAGTTACCATACCATGTTACTTCCCTCCTGCCTCCATAAAGAGGAGAGGTGGGATCCAAGGTGGGATCCAAGCCAGCCCAGACCAACGGGGCTTTTAAACCATAAGCTAATGGGTTTACAGGTTCAGAAAGATTTTGAATATCACTGGGGAAGCATGTGCAAAAACACTACATTAAAAATCCTCAACTGGCCATGGTTAGTAGGAGATGGAGACAGGGGATGAAAGAGGCAAAGAAACCAAGTGAGGTGGTTCTACTAAGAGGTAGCAGAGCCCTGAAAAAAATAATCATGCAGAATGTAAAGGAAAAAGCAGATGTAGAAGATGTCATGGAGACAGAGTCAGTAGAATTGGAATCCGTAAACTGAGACAGAAAAATATGTTTGTCACAACTCTCAGGTTTTTAACACTGCACTAAGAAAATGCACTGTTTGATGGGGAAACAATTCAATCTTAGGTATATTTATTGAGTTGCAATGGCAGTGGGATACCTGAGATCCAATTCCTGGCCCAGTGCAGCCTCGGGGGTGAGTAACAGGAACACTATGACCAGTAAAACTCTTCAAGGGAGCCCTCATTTGAATGGCCAAAGAGGGCTAGGAAGGAGTCAAGTAGAGAATGTCATAAGTCAGAACAAAGAAGCGGCAGAGGGGGCGCCTGGGTGGCTCAGTGGGTTAAAGCTGCTGCCTTCGGCTCAGGTCATGATCCCAGAGTCCTGGGATCGAGGCCCACGTCGGGCTCTCTGCTGAGCAGGGAGCCTGCTTCCTCCTCTCTCCTCTCTCTCTGCCTGCCTCTCTGCTACTTGTAATCTCTCTCTGTGTGTCAAATGAATAAATAAAAAAAAAAAAAAGAAGAAGCGGCAGAGGAAGAGAGAGAGACAGAGGAATATCCTAAGTAGTTAGGCAATGAAAATCATGATTGTACCACCATTAAATGAAAGACAACTGCAACTTTCCACCTCACACAATAGCAAGCAGCAGACAGGACCCTCCTAAGTCTACAATATATGCCGATTTTCTTAAAACAAAAATGTTAGTTTTTTTATGAGGAAATGTGTTTTGATCAATTTTTATTATATATAACATTAAAATCATCACCAAAATTATTTTTAAATAATTATATATGTATACGTTCTTTTTTCCAATGCCTGGCATTTCAGAGACAATCTATTATTCTGACTCACAAGTCTAGAAAAGAAAAGAAGGGGGGGAAAAAGCACTTTATTAAGTGCTTATATGTGCCAGGTACAATTTATATTTTGATATATAACATTTACATGTGTGTGTGGGGAGGGCCTGGTATATATATTCTTCTGTCGTATTTACTTATATATATGCATACATATACAAACATACAAACCATCAACTATGGCTGATATAGTGCATGGAGAACTAAACACAGAGATATTTACAACAACAACCCTAATATTCATAAGATTCTATGCTGATGTACAGGTTCTTGAGTACAAAGTTTTTTAACTAATTAATTAAATCCAAAAGCTGTTGCATAGTTAGGAGATAAGTGTTTACTGCCATCTGGTGGAAGTCTGGCTCATCTACAAACAAATAAGCTAGTTGTCTTTGAAAGGGCAATGATAAAATCTTTAACAAATAAAATTATTCGCACTATTCGATCTATCTTGTTCTGGAAAGGACCCTTATGGCTTTAATAATATCCCAAGAAAGAAAATGTAGAAGCAGTAGATCATAAATCGTGATACCTGGTTTATAATTGCTCCCATGACTATGGAAGAATGGCTTCCTGAGACTCCCAAATTATCCCATTCAAAATATGATAAAAGTACTTTCCCTCCCATTGATATGGTTGTGAATTCTCCTGCACCAATAAGGTGATACAAGTGAAAGATCCAGGGCAAATGGCCATGAGTGTGCTTACAACCGTGCTGTGTATAAAATGCAAAAATTCATAGCTGTTTGCGTTCCCTCCCCCCATGTTACCTTCTCTCTTGTATGGTCCAAGGAAACTGACATCACAGGAAGACAACCTAACCATACGGTGGTGTAAATGTTCTGGAAGGCATTATCTGACAAAGCCACAAATGGCTTCATTCTCTAATTTGCAATTAAATACTTTGTTCCATGTTTTGTCCGTGAGCTTCTAGCATTGTGTATTTCTCCAAAATAAATTCTGAATTCCCTAAAACAAAATAGCACTATATTTATAGTGCTATTCTTAAATAGTTTGCAGTATATGTGCTTTGTCTCTATAATTAGACTACAGAAGCGTCAGCATACGAAATGGTCTCATTTCCTTTGGATAGTGTCCCCTTCATTTCTCCACAAGCAATAGCCTCATTACAGTTTTCTGGAAAACTTGGCCTCCCTGTAAGTATGGGTTAAAATAGATTATCATGTTTAGGAAGTATATGGATAAGTACAATTTTGAGGGGTTTTTTTTTTCTCCTTTGTGCTTAGATTTAGGATTGCAGCCCTTTAAACTCACTGTGAGATTTAACATGGTCATGATTTAAACATTACACAAAATTGGTGATCTCAGATGTGTATGCATGCTGGAAATAATTGCAAAGGAGATGTCCCAGTGACTAAATAAATGTCCTTCTCCTCTACACTGCAAACTCCCAAAGGACAAGGACAAAATGTTCATTGCTTTGGTTTTCTTCAGTGCTTCCACCCAGTAGGCAGTCAATAAACGAGTGTGTAATGTTGGTGTAACATTAGTCAGGGTTTCTCGATATCGGCACTACTGGCATTTGGGGCCAGATTGTTCTTTGTTGTAGTGGCTGTCCTGTGTCCCGTGAGTGGATGTTTCACTGCACCCCCGGCCTCTACCCACTAGATGCCAGTAGCTCCCTCTCCCCGATTCTGACAATAAAAATGCCTCCAGACATGGTCAAATAGCCCCTGGGCGACAGGATCGCCCCAGGCTGAAAACCACTGGGATAGACAAAGCAACGCAAGTCTGCCATTGAACCCCAAAGACCGTCCTTACCTTGTGTTTGAACTTTGGACAAAGTAAATTACCTCTCTGAACCTGAGTTTCCTTTTCTGTAAAGTGAAATGACTGGAGTTACAGCCTCAGTCTCTCTCCCTGATTCATCCACTAGATTATCTAGTGTTTACTGAATGTAAATTCCCTGTACAAGGTATTCAGTGGTGAGCCCCTAAATTCCAGCCCCCCACCATCTTCAGTTACCTGGCTTACCAAAAAATACCAGTGCTGGATAAAAATCGTAACTGTAATAACAGTAGAAGTAGTGACAGTAATAATAAACAATACTACTCCACATTTTTTCTCTCCTTCTCAATGGAAGTGAGGGGACTTAAGAGTTACTGAATATATTTTATGTGCAAGGTGCTGAGCGTTCCATATCTTCCTTAATTCCAAAATAATCCCATGTAATATATACTATCACCTTTTTTTACACACAAGGGAACTGAGGTTCAGAGAAGTTAAATATTTGCTTTAAGTCAGATAGATTGTGAGCAGTATACATGGGATTTTTTTTTTCTTTTTTGCCACTACACTAGGCTCTCTTTGCCACACTGGCCAATATAAACACCATACGCTCAAAGGCCATTCAAGAATTACATAATCTAATATACCAGAAATGCCTCAAGCACATTTAAATAATATTTCAAATTATCGATATGTGCGTTGAGAATGGAAAGTCTGAGGGAAAAGGGTAATGCACTGCGAGATCCTGGTCCTCTGACAGGAACTTCCCCTTAAGGCAAAACGGCTCTGTTCTCATCTTATTTTTTTAAATATACCTTAAAAGCCTATCCAATAGGGCTGTTTTTCCTTTATTACTGTTCCTGCTCCTTCACAGACCGGATATGAAAAGTCAGTCCACCCCTACTTCCGCTTCCTGGCTTCTTTGTCATTCCTCCACCCTCTGGATTCTGGTTTTCACTTAAAATGCTCTCAATCACGCATGACTGTGTTCTTGCCAAATGCTATAAATACATTGTGTTCCTGACCTTTTCGGTAGCACTCTTCCCTTTTTGAAACTCTGTCTTCCCTTGCTTGACATTTGCGATTCAACCCATTGGATTTTCTTGGCTTCTCAAGCTCCCCGTCTCTTGTCCACCCTTGAAAGATGATGCTCCCCACTGATCCACCTTCAAACATCTTCTCACCCTCTTCATGGTGACTGATGATCTCATCCATGCTGATGCTGGTCAGTTGAGCCAACCCCCAAACTTCTAGAAGATGTGAACCCTGTGCCGATCAGGCATTTTCACCTGGACATTTTATAGCACCTCCAATTAGACGGAGCCAAAACTGAATGGATTATTTCCTCATCAGTGCTGCACCCCCTCCCACTTTCCCTGAATTGGTGAATGACATCACCAGTTCTCCAAAGCCAGAATCGTCCTTTAACATTCCATGGATTACAACTCCATTGCTTCCATGTCCCTAAAAATGTCTTCCTTTCCCCTTCTGGCCATTACCAATGCCACTCCCCTGGTTCAAATCCTCAAAATTCCCTGACGGTATCAGACCTGATCTCCTTTCGGGGCTCCCTGTCTCTGACGCGATCCCTGCCCGTTGCTAAGGCTCCGGAGCAGGTCTGTCCACGGGAACTTTCCCTGTGCTGATAGAAATGCTCAATAACTGCGCCGTCCAATACCCTGTAGTTATCGAGCCTCTTGAGATGTGGCTCGTGTAACTGACAAACTGACTTTTTAATTTTAATTTTACTAGTATTTATCTTAATTTAAACAGCCAAAATATGCCAATGCAACTCTAGAATGGTCCTCTTTAAACACAGTTTATTTAGAACACTGCTCTTTGTACTCTAAAAATAAAACCAGTTCTCCTCAGCTTAACAGACATGGCCTTAAAAATTCAGCTGCCCTACTTGTCTGGCCCAACTCCTCCCCTCCCACCTTTTGGCACCACTTCCAAACCCACACATAGCCTCTGTGTCATACATATATGTATTAGCCATGTCAAACTAGTTTGTACAATAGCACACACCTCCTTGCCTTTGTAAAAGCCACCCTCACTGCCTGAACAAGCTTTCTGCCCCTTCCCCACCTGCCTTACCCATCCACCAAGTGGCACCTCCTCCAACCTCCTCACCATTCCTTGTACCTCCCTGGCACCTTAGTGCCTCCCCATAAGCACACCACTCTTCCTATTGCTATCATACACTTATCATACTGTCCTGAGAGCTCCTCAAGGGCAGAAATTAGATTTTCTAGGGACGTCACTGGTGTCTACCAAATATTTACAAATACCTGTCCAGCCTTGGCCTCTAAGGTAACTACTTCAAACATTATTCCTCTTACAAATTAGATCAAATCCAAGCCTTTCAATCCAAATCTTCAAGCAAAGGGCTCTGTCATTCAATAATTCCTTTTAGAACCCCTTTCCTTGAGCCAGGCCACCCTTTTTTCATTGTCTGCGTATGGTTTGGACATTCTACAATCCTGCCTGTGTCTCCTTGCCAACTTCTATAATGGTTGTCCTTTTGTTTCTCTACCCACCTGGACCTATTCCTTTCTTGGAGAACCAGGGAAAAGGTTCACCACAAGCAAGAGCCTTCTTTGGCTAATTTCCCGCTGACCTAGCTCCACCTGTGCACAGAATCAGCCTGACATGATCTTACCTGCTGACTGTCCTGTGGCCATTTATTGTAGACTGTCTTCCAAAAGAGGAGGTCAATTCTTTGAGGGCAGAGACTTACCCCTCTGCTTCTTTCTCTACTTGCAGCATTCTCCACCGTGCTCTGCATTAATCAGTCACTTAAAAAGCATATACTAAAGATGGTATGAGATCTTAAAGAGGATGTCTGTTGCTGGTCTGAATTCCAAAAATAATTATTCCCAACTCTTGCATTTTCAACATCCTACAATGTGTGTCTTACTTTTTTAAGAAGTATCTAGATATTAAAGATAGAACTAAAAGAGTAAAATAAAAGCCATGGAGCCTTTTCTCTCCTATGAATAAGGATATAATATAAGAAACTGAATAAGGCTAGGAAGATACCAATGCGAATGTTGGGAATGATTCGAAATTAAAGACCTAGGCATTTTAAAAAAGCAAAATAATAAAAGGATAAACACTGTGTTTTAATTGCTAGCAGAGGCTAATTTCTGCCTATTGTGGAACCGGAACTGGAAATCAATTTTTTAATCATGTGACAACGATGACAATAACTGTGATTTTGCCACACCTGTAGATGCTTTCACACCAGTAGGACACACACATCCTGTGATGTGACTACACCAGGATCTTACCTGACCTTAGCTGACAAATGAAGTATAAAACCCTAAACTATGGATGCCAGTATTTTGAGGCTCAGATATCTCTTTTGATGGTAGAACCCTACACAGAAGTATTCATTCTATTTTACTAGTTGAAATCAGTGGAAAATAAATTCCTAGCTTTCCATTTTCAGAGATGTATTTAATGTTTAATTCTCCTTCTCTCACCTTGCCATAAAAAAAGATGTTATCTCAAGTATTAAAGGTCAAAGAAGAGCTCCTCCAAGTACACCAGACTTTTTAATCGACAAAATAGCATCTGGCATTTAAAGTCATATTCTCTAAAGACAGGATAAAGAGTCTTTCAAAGTCTTTTCAAGGAATGAACTGCTTTCTATTTCTCAATCTTTAATAAATTCCTTTATATACTGAGGTCTTAGGACTTGATTAAAGTTAATAAGCAAATAAAGTTAATTCTTCATAATCCAGTCATTTGATTGTGTCAATGATACAAGTTTTAATTGCAGAAATTAACCAAGAAAACTAATAATGTATAATCATGTCAGTTTCCTAAGAATGCCAGTAGTTAAAAGAGCCATTGATTGAAGTAAATTAAGGAAGAGTCACTAATATAAGATCCAAGAGAATTTTGATACTAATTTCTTATATTTTATACGACATCTAATAGACTTCTCTAATTCTTCTTTTAGACAGGGTTCTCTACATTACTGCTTAATTTTGTATCAGTGTTATTTTTCTTTCTTTCTTTCTTTCTTTCTTTTTCTTTCTTTCTTTTTTTTTTTTTTTTTTTT
>LNAC01000342.1:120793-222386 GCA_002007465.1 Ailurus styani
TTTTAAGATTTTATTTTTTTTTTTGACAGAGAGAGAGAGAGAGATCACAAGTAGGCTGAAAGGCAGGCAGAGAGAGAGGTGGAAGCAGGCTCCCTGCTGAGCAGGGAGACCCATGCGGGCCTCGATCCCAGGACCACGAGATCATGACCTGAGCCAAAGGCAGAGGCTTTAACCCACTGAGCCACCCAGGCGCCCTCAGAGTGCTATCTTTCAAAAAAGTTACTTCAAAACATTCATGGTGCAAACAGCCCAAATTTGCAAGGCTATATTTCATTTATTTGAACAGACTCATAAATAATAAGTCAGATATTTCTAAAAGTAAGAGTAACCCCTATTTCTCATAATAAACTTAACCATGCCAGCATCACTTCCTGGTTGCTTACCGTGGGCCACATGTCATGCCAAGCACTTTACCTCATTTAATTCTCTTAATTCTCATATTATATAAATGTTGTGATTATCCCCATTTTCCAGAGGAAGAAATTGGAGCTTAGAGAGATTAATTTGCCCAAACATGGCTCCAAATGCCACTCAGATACAAATCCCAAAATCTTCTTCTCATCCTCTAAGCTTACAGGAGCCTGAATAGCTTCTTTATGTTCATTCATCCACTCAAAAAATATTCATCAAATCTTTCCTAAGGATCAGACACTGCCCCACAGGCTGGGGACACCGTGGTGATGTAAAAACAAAAAGAATCCCTGCCTTCAGAGAGCATACATTCTGACAGAGAATGTTGAGGAAAAAAATGCACAATGAGTCAGATAGTGTTAAGTACGATGATGACAATTATGACAGATTTATATATGATGTAGAGGGTAATGGTGTTGAGTGCTCAGGGCTCAGTCTGTTTACAGAAACTTTCTGTTCCCCACACCTCTTTCTCATCACTTCTGCACCCCCCAGTTCCTTATCCTCCCTCACATCCAAAACCAAAATTTGGATAAGGAATACTAAAAATTCTAAGGCCAAATTCTGGTTTCAAATCCCAGAGGAAACCCTAAAATGAAAAATAGAAACAGAGCTGAGGAGAGTAGAATGAATGGGTATTGTCATGCATCTAAAACACAAATATTTTCAAAATTATTTTTACATTGTATAATCAAACTTTAATTAAGTCATTTCTAAAACTTCTATGCTGTTACTTCGTAGCTACCTGATTGTCAACATGCTTTTAGTGGAGAAAGAAAAGACCTTTATTTGTTTTGACCATTTTTATTAACAGTTTTAGGACAGTTCAGTGTCTCAGGAAGAAACGCCTTTCCTCTCCAATGGTTTGAACAATAAAAACCATCTACTAGTGAAACCAGTCTCATTGAAGATGACCTATCAAGGCTCTACTACACCAACAACGTGTCAATCATGTCATTCTGAAAGCAGGAAGCTAAATAAAAAAGTCTAGAACAAATGGCATACAACACGCAAATCAGATACTTGATTGCACTTGACCTTAAACCAAACACCAGTGTTCTGCTGTTATTGTTGTTTTAATTTTTTTTAAGATTCATTTATTTATTTTAGAGAGAGAGAGAGAGAACACACACACTCATGTGAATGTGGGGAGGGATAGAGGGAGAGGGAGAGAAAGAATCTCGAGCAGACTCAGGTCAGAGCACAGAGCCCAATGCAGAGCCAATTCCAAGACCCTAAGATCATGACCTGAGTGGAAATCACAAGTCAGACGCTTAACCGACTGAGCCACCGAGGCCCCCCTTGTTGCTTTAATTGTTAAGACAGAGATTCTTGTAAGGCTTTGATTAATATTCACACTTTAAGAATAATTTATATGAAAATCCAGATCATGATAGACAATAATCAAATTTTGCATAATGACTCCTCCTCCAAATACAGCATCATTTGGAGAACCTGACTGTTCATTTCACTCTTTCCGAGTCAGAGATGTAATAGCACTGTATCCATCAGTCTTACCTCTGCGGCTAAATAGTTCCCAGTTGCAAGATGTTTAAACCTGAACAAGCTGTTCCATTGTCCAGCGCCCCCGCGGCACGGGTCATGGTGAACGACCTACAGACAAAAAGAGCAACAACAATAAAGCCTCAGAGATATTCATGTTGCTGGCAAGCAAGTGCCAACAGTTTACACAAAGCATTCGCCTGTTCATGCTGACTTGTCAAATCCAATATATGTTTGTGTGAGAGTACAATATGGCCGAAAAAAAAATCCCCCACAAATGAGCAAGAGACATAAGTTTGCTTTTTGTGCGCATGCATGATGCTCATGCCTGACATGTGTAAATACAGTCTTACTCCAAGAGACAGGTTTCCCAGGCCAAAACTGGAAATGCTGAGGGGTTGTCCCCCATCGGTCACTCAAATATTCATTCGACAAATTGTATTAAAAGCTTACTATACACCATGTACTCTTCTAGGCAACGGGATCACAGCAATGAAAAAGACAAGAGCTTTCCATAAGACTTGGCAAGGACCAAGAGGAAATAAACAGAGCGTGTGACTGAGTAACTAGGGAAGGCTTCTTGAGATGGGGCGATTAGCCCAGGCCACTCCGACGTGACATGTGAGCGGAAACCTGCAGGACAAGAATGAACAGTCACGTAGAGAGATCGAAAGATAGCATTCCAGGCAGAGGGAACCACAAATGCCAAGGCCTGCAGCTCTCAACGAACTTAATTCTTGGCCTTTCCACAAGTGCTTTTTAATTAATCCCATGGCCTCTGATACCTGTCCTTGGAATTGCCCTTGCCCCAGATGCTGAGCTACTTGGCTCACTGAGAATAAAAGTGAAGCAGGCAGGCCATGCTGCCTCTGAAGCAGGCGGCTTGGGGCAGCAGCAGAGCCTATGTTTTGCAGTCTGAAGATGACTGTGTTTGAGTCCCAGCCCTGCCAGTTCCTATGGTATGAACACAGCAAGTAATTTAACATCTTCAAGCCAGTCTCATCACGTGAAAAATGATTTTAATCCATAGGATTAAGTACTGGGAGAACTTTTCATTATTCTCCCCCAACAGCTTACCTTCTTTTTGTTAATACTGACCGCTCCCCCTTGGACTCCTGCCTCAGCCTCAAATTCTGTGTGCTGTTATATATAACTTTCTAATGCTTTTGCTAGACTCTAGGTTCTAGGTCTTCCCCTACTCTGGTAGCTCAAATAAGATAATAATTATGAAAATACTTCAAAATGGATGAAGTCTTTAAAGAAAAAAAAAACACTCCCTGTGACCAAAAACCTACCCACCTTCCAAGGCTAAGTTCTAAGCTCTCAAATCAAACTTCTTCCACAAATCTTTTGCTAATCACACCGGCTACCCTGGAACACCTTCAGCAAAGGCACAGGTAACTTTGACACTCTGATCAAATCTATTGGTTGTCTCATGGATATGCACACACATTTTGTATACAGCTGCTAGAAGTTCACAGATAACCCGAAGCTCCCCACGGATCCCAGACTAAGAACTCCCATCCTCGACACTAGTGGGTCTAGCAAGGCCAATACAACTCGCTAGGGAACAACTGCAGATACAGAAAGGCGGGTGTTTTCATTCGTCACAGTGATTTTACAGGGATGCTACTGGACTTACGGGGCACTGGCTAAGATCCTATATACGCTGCAAGTCACAGGGGAGTCGAGCACAGGCTAGATATTGTGTGTGGCACTCAGGACCCACCCCAGCCCTCCAAGTGCTCCTCCCTCTGTATCACAGGGGTGGGAGCCTCAGCAGCAGCAGGGTTCTGGGGTCGTTCGTTTAGTATGGAAAGCAGAGAAAAGTAGAAGAAAGCTTCCTCATCGGGCCCTAGTAAGGGGTGGCAGCTGCCTAGGACAGCAGCCTCCTGCAAGGTGGTGTGGGTACCTGAAGCAAGGGGGAGAGATCTGAGGGCTCAGAGGAGGAGCAGCAGAGACTTTTGACACTGTCTGATTTTCAAATCAGACCACGTTCCCTACCCTGCTTTTCCCCGTCCGGTCCTCCCAGTAACATTGAAACCTACTTTCCTACACCGAAGACCTCTTTGCTTGAAACAACCTCGACCACCCTGACTGATACAGCACACGGTAGAGAAATGTCCCACAGCCTACCTCGCTCAAGCCTCCTGCAGAAATGATAACACTCATTATAAATGGGTAACACTTTAACATATAATCATATTAAAAAGTTTTGATATCAAGTCAGATGAAAAGTCCGATAATTAAAGAGAAATTCACTACGGAGAGGGAAGCTTAAATGAATTCAAGACATTATTTCAGAATTATTAAATAATGGATTCATTCTCTCCATGTCAACTGCTCTGTGCGGTATAGCAGTTATAGTATTTTCGACTACACATGTTGTTGGAAAGAATGACAATGCAGTGATACAATTACAGCAAAATCTATAAAACTAATAGTAAATATATAAGAGAGAAGATTCATAATTCCTTTAAAGAGCCAAATACCATATAGGTGGAGACACATGAAATAAGGGGCACTCACTGTATAGGGAAGTCGCTATAGGACTTATTTATGACTGTTATTTCATCAATAAAGCTTTAAAATTATACCTCACATTATTGCTCTCCCTATATTTCTTTAATTCTTAGAGCACAATGATAAGAAATCTACAGTGTGAAAAATACATATTTTAATTATGTGTTTATTTGGGGGCTGCCTCTTATCTTTCATCCTGATAAGAGACATTGTCAGGTAGACTTCTTGGAAGAATATCATATAGTTTTGGTGATGGTTGTTTTTCCTGAGACTTTCTCAATTCCCTGTAAACTCTATCCTCCTGAATGATAAGGTCTCTTCTGAATGCTAGAGACTGAAAGTATGCCTCAATATGTAGCGGCGTTTCAAGATAGAAAATATGCTTTCTGTACTAATTCGTCTCTATTCTAAACCATGTCATAATTTAGAAAATCGGGTTTTTTTGTTGTTGTTGTTTGTTGTTGTTGTTGTTTTTAAAGATTTTACTTATTTATTTGACAGAGAGAGAGATCACAAGTAGGCAGAGAGGCAGGCAGAGAGAGAGGGGGAAGCAGGCTCCCCTGCTGAGCAGAGAGCCCGATGCGGGCCTCGATCCCAGGACTCTGAGATCATGACCCGAGCCGAAGGCAGAGGCTTAACCCACTGAGCCACCCAGGCACCCCTAGAGAATCGTTTTGATGTTACATTTATAATTAAGGCTCAGCTCACTGGCATAAACATCATACTACCTCATTTTCTGTTTCAATAGTCTGTAATTTGTATTATTACCCCTATTTCAATATGTTTATTTCCTTCTTTGTTTTAATCATGTACAAATAAGTGTGTTCTGTTATTACTTCCCCTAACACGAGATCATGAGATATTCAAGAGCTCACATTTACCCCTGCTCTTTCATTTTCCTGTACTTGTATAGAGTGTCTTCTTTTTTTTTTTTTAAGGTTTTATTTATTTAGTTGAGAGAGAGAGAGTGAGAGAGAGCACAATCAGGGAAAGCAGCAGAGGCAGAGGTAGAGGTAAAGATAGAAGCAGGCTCCTGGCTGAGCAGGGACCCCAAGGAGGGACTGGAGCCCAAGGAGGGACTCGATCCCAGGACCCTGGGATCATGACCTGAGCTGAAAGCAGACGCTTAATCTACTGAGCCACCCAGGTGCCCCTGCATAGAATGTCTTCTAATCCTTGTCTTCTACAACTTCTTTCAAATCTAAATATATTCTTTCAATCTGGCTACAAATATTATACCTACTAGAGTAATTATTTGCATGTTGAAATACATATTATTTTATTGTCAATTATTTATTATAAGCTATTATCCTTTTGTTTTTTCTAAATTGGAATTTAGGGATGTTATTAATTTTTACTCATGTAAATCTATAAATAATATTACTTATGAATTTAAGATATTAAAGTGTCACAAAATATATGCTGTAAAGGGGAACTGATGGGTTTAAAATGGTTGAGAACCACTGCTATGGACCTAGATGTCCATTAAATCAGAATTGAATGCATCAAATTGGGCTTGTTCATAGGTAATTATGTCTACCTTATCTCCTTCACTGTATAGAAAGATCCCTTAAAGAAAAATCCATACCTTACATTTTCTTAATTACTCTACCATATTGGCAACATTTAAGAAATACTTTTTAAAGGATGAATGAATTCTTAACTATGGGTCTCTTCCTCCAATAAAAATGGCATCTCCAGAAGAAACAAATGTGCTTCTCAATGACTATGTAGTTCTGATATCTGTCTTCACCTAAAGTGAGTGAAAGTTCCATCATAACTCCAATGCCATTTCAGACACATCACCTGCAGTCTGATTAGTCTTGACAACATTTCACAATGGATTTTTTTAAAAGTAACATCTATATATTCCCTTAATAGATAGACAGAGAGAGAGAGAGAGAGAGAGAGAGAGAGAGACAGGAAAAGAGATGCCCCAGAGAGGCTAGGTAAAGGAAGTAGCAACATTTCAAATTGATCACAGTAATGAAGACAAGTTAGTCCACAAATATTACTGTTTTATGGATTTATCATAAACGATGCCTATAACAAAAAAAATCAGCCTAGTAAATCCCGTCTTTTTTGTATAAATATTTATTAAAATCCAAAAAAACTATTTGCACACCTCTATTTCCCAGAGCGCTTTAGAACTGGTAGCAGAAGTGGCTGATTGACGCAAGGTAGTCCGAAGGAAAATGTGCTGTTTTTTCTCATATTCATCACAAGTCAGAAACTTCTCTTGTTCTGCGTGAAACAATCTAACAACATCACCCTAGGAAAATAGGAAGAGAACACTGTATTTCCAAGAAAAGTCTGAACAAATGGACATAAAAAGCAGAAGTCTCCTGGATTTGATACTCTGGCTTCTTTTACTACTTACTTGGCTTTTAATGATTATTTGCACATGTCAAACTACAGAAGAGAAAGCTCAGTGAAAGACTCCTAGTGACTATTAAGGTTTATAATCATCTTCTGAACTATGAATACTAGTGAACACACAGGTTTTGCATCCAGAAGTTCAGTAAGACAGACTTCAATTCTTCTAACAAATGTTCTGTGTAGCACATACTTACTCCTTTTAGTACATCCTCTCGATAGGAACTATATTTCATGAATAAAGTGATTTTCCAGCTAGTGTTGCAATTAACAGCATTCACCTATTGATGAAGAAATGTTATGTTAAAAAATTACAATTCCATTTTACACCAGAAATTATTCCTCCAACTATTAAAAAAGAGAAAAAGAAAACTCTGGCCAATAAAATATGTGCCTCAACACAAATACCATCCAAAAATAGCAATCACTACACAGATCCTAGGAATATTAATTAGCACAATTACATTCATGAAAACAATGAATGAAGCTATATGACTTTTTTTCCTCTCATGGTAAAAATAGACAAACCCACTTTCTTTCCTCCTGAACTCACCTCCTTGCACCCTCGATTATCGAGAAGCTCTATATTGCTGGCGTGTAGCGGCTGTCCCGCGTTCACGGGCATCAGAACAACTTTATCACCCACGACAATCTAGGAATCAGAAATAAGTTGCAACTGAGATACTGAGCAGATCCATGATGCTTATATGAAGCTAGAAATAACTGCAGGGATGCCCAGCTATCAACCCAACACCTGGTCTGCCTTCCACACAAATCTTAGTTCAGTTCTTTTTTCTTGGAGTAAAATATTTTCCGGTAAATGATCACGCCATCACGTTCCACAGTACCTATCAGCCTGGATTCATAAAGTTTGTGGGGACCCTTTTCTTCTTAGTTTCCCATTTCAGTAGGAACTTTTTTAAGGTCGATAAATAGGACGTTACGCCTCCACAATGGGTCTTATGCTCTGAGCACAGCAGACAGAGCGAGCAGAGCACCTGCCACAATCAATCTGCCTAAATATTAGAACCACATCAAGTGCAAGCAGAAAGTGTTATTCATTTCTAATATCTATGGGATTAAAAACAAGTCTGTTAAATTTGAAATGTCCCATCATCCCAGAAACTCATTAAACATCCTGGTGTCATCTAAATTCAGGAAGTGCACAATTAGGTATGACCTTGTAGAAATACGCCTATTGTTTGGTCCTTGAGCATCAGGTTCACTCTTACCTTTAACACCCAAAATTAATATTGTTCTTTAAACTTTGGTGTTCAGTTTTAAATGAAAAAAAAATTTAAGGTAAAAATATTCATCTTACTAGTTTTTATTCATAAGCCCACATTTTTCATTAAATATTCTCTAATATGTAAATGCCTTAAAATTTAAGTTGGAACGATAATTTTTAAAAGTTACAGAAGTTTTACATTATATAATACACTTGATGCTAATATAACACTATATATTAACTATGCTGGAGTTAAAATAAAAAGCTTAATAAAGTTTTAAAAATTTTAAGTTAAATTAAAATTTTTTTTAATTAGGGGATGCCTGGCTGGCTCAGTCAGCAGAGCAAGCAACTCTTGATCTCAGGGGAGTAGAAAGTACTGAAAAAAATAAAGAAAATATATATTAAAAGAATTGGGGTTGGTTTTGGGAGAAACCCTCTAGAGAATTAAGTCTAAGTTGATTTTTCATTTATGTTATCAATAACGATATCCAATTTATCTTCAAGAATTTCTATCATAATTCGAATTGTGGGAAATGAAGTTATACTTTCTTTTTTTTTTTCCAAAGATTTTATTTATTTATTTGTCAGAGAAAGAGAGAGCACAAGCAGGGGGAGCAGCAGGCAGAGAAAGAAGCAGACTCCCCGCAGAGCAGGGAGCCCAATGTGGGACTTGATCCCAGGACTCTGAGATCATGACCTGAGCCAAAGGCAGACACTTAACCAACTGAGCCACTCAGGTGCCCCGAAGTTATGCTTTCTTAATGGTAATAATGAGCAGTTTAATTCTAGAGTTACTAAACTTTCTCTTGTTACAATCCATTAGAAGACTTAGTACTGTATGGGGCACCTAGCTGGCTCAGTTGCTTAAGCCTCCGACTCTTGATTTCAGCTCAGGTCATGATCTCGAGGTCCTAGAATTGAGTCCTACACTGAGCTCCATGCTGAGTGCAGAGCCTACTTGTCCCTCCCCCTCTGCTCTTCTTTGTACCCAATTTCTCTCTCTCTCTCTCCCTCTCTCAAATAAATGAATAAAATCTTTAAAAAAAAAAGACTTATTACTGTAAACCTACACTCTCAATTCTCATACAGAACTGCTCACCATCTCAGAAATGAAAACTAATACCTCTCTTTGCATATTTCTTACTGAGTATTACACTACATTAGTTTGACAGAAAACTGAAAAAACAAATTAGGACTCAGAAAATAAGAATAAACAAAACCTCTCTTCCCTGTATCTAAACCTAGAACCAAGGCTTTCAGGAACATAATTTCATATTTCCACTATAAATTAAGCGTTTATGGGTTATATACAAGAGTGTACATTTGCACAAAGTACTGTTGTCACCAACTATGATAAAGAAGCCTCAAGCTCACTATTCAAGTAAAGGGAAGTTGTTCTTAGGTTTGCAGAAGTAGCTTCTACTGCTCACAGGATTGGTCTCTACTCATCACCCGCCTTTCAAGTCCATCATCAGTCGGGTGCTGGTGCCGTGACTCAGCAAAGCCATCACAGAAGCTCTCTATGCACAGATAAGGGAACACCATCAAGAAACAACGTGAAGTGAGAGGGTGAGGGGGTAGAGCCAGGCTCTCTTTGTGTAAAAAAGGGAGGGAGGGAGTAAGAGTACATGCATCAGAAATCTTTCCAGAGGTTTACTGTGGTACACAGGACAGACACTGGGGAGCTGGAAGAAAGGATAAGAAATTTTAAGCAATATATCTTTATATTGTTTTCTATCTTTGAACCAAAATGGGTATTTTTAAAAATTAAATATAAGCAAAAACATATAAAAGTCAACATGACATAAGCATAGTTCCAACACCCCCTTCTAAAACACACACACACACACACACACACACACACACGTTTTTGCACATGACACCAAGGCAGCTTCAACTCTCAGGGCCAGAAGGAAGTCCATGTAGCCATCCATACTATGAATACTGGGACTTAATATACATCCTGCCAATGCTGCATCCGATCTTCCAATTTCTTAAAGAACTGGATCTGGTCTACAATGTCATTCTTATCTGCATCATATACATATTGGCCAATAAGCTGCTAAATATAATGATATATTCTAGCTATGTCTTTCCAATTAAAAGATTATTTTTGTTTGCACCTATATCCATTGATCTAAATCTTACTATTTTATTATAGCTTTCTGTAAGCTTTGGGTAAATCCACATGTTATATTTATTTCAAAACACCACCCAGAGAGTCTTCTGTATATTTTTAAGAGACCAGCCATATAGCCAAAATGCTCTAAACACCAAGGATTCATAAGAACAGTATTAATAAAGAGAATCTAACATTAGTTCACTAATTTCCAAGTCCTCGGTCTTGTTCTTGACAATGGTTACTTTGACTAACCAAGGTGAAAAAAATATATGGAACTTGGTAATACGCTCTGAAGAATGGAGCCTGGAGCTGGTCCACTGATGTGGTCTGATGCCTTCTGAGAAGCTGTGTATTTAATAAGGAACTTGTGTGTGCAATCATTTTCTGCCATGTCACACTCACCCTAGTACACAAGTATCTTTTAAAAATTCCAATTCCAAAAGCACTTCTGTTAATTCTATGCAATAGCTATGAAGATCCAAGCTGAGATTTTACTGGAAATAAAGAGCAATATAATGCCACTGGCAGCTACCCTTCTTTGGAAGTAACAACTGGCATGGCATTGCAGTAGAAACTAACACACCAGGGATCTAGCTAGTCCTGCCTTTGCTAGAATTCCAGGAGACCTAGTTTTGCAAAATTATAAAATCTACTTGCTATTTGAAGAGGCTCTTTGCCTAGGAGTTGAATTTTTCTCTTCACTAAAGGAATATCTGGGCTTTTCTCCTTTTTAAAATCTACCACAAGGTAAAGAACTAATGTCTTCTCAGATCAAAGTTGCAAATGAAAAATTAACCACTCAAACATAGGAAAATAAATGAAAATGAAATATTTATGTAGTCGGCTATCCCCGATGATTTTTAAACTTCACAACAGCAAACAAGATCCTCTTTATGGCTGAAATGTTGATGGATCCATGAATCTATTTTTCCCCAAAAAACTATCCAACTGATCATTCTATAAATGGTAGAACCCACTGATTTTTGAGGCTATGAGCAGTTTTCTCCCCAAACTATCATCAGCCTCATTCTTAACATTTCATCTCAGTCACTGAACATCTTATTGGATACTTACAACTTGAACCACAACTTACTAATTGCTTAATAGTAAAATATAAGTTTAAAAATCTTTTGTTCCTTACAATTTCCTCTTCCTAGCATAGTATGTTTTTAAAGAAAATCAGTAGTAATTAAACCACTTGTTATGAAGTGACCATATTTCCAACTGCCTTCAATAAAATACACTTCAGAATTTTAGAATGATACGTATTGCTAGGGAATTCTACCTATTCCTAGGGAAGAAAATGAGCATTATAATTGTTTATGTGGCAAACAGGGGGATGTGGGTGTGCTTATGTCTTCACAGCAACCTTAATCACATACAACCGCTACATAGTGGTGAGCAACAACAGTGAGCTGTTCCAGCAAAAAGCAATGTGGAAAGTTGTTTTAGCCATGCTTTATGGAGCACATCTATAGAAGGAGGGTTTCTATATTGCACTTAACAATTACAATGTCCATTTTACCAAGACAGAATGTTTGGGCGGGAGGTTCCCCCCACCCCAGTACAACTAATTATTTGAAATAGTTCATTACATTCAACTCTCAGTTGATCCTATAAAGGCCTTTGGGAGCAGGGAAGGGACTAGATAGAATGAATAAATAAATAGAATGAATTAATAAAATCCACACCTAATCGAAAGGCCCTAATTTATCCAATCATTTCCATTACAAGAAAGGGCACCAGAAGACATGGGGTGTTCTTAAACTGCATAATCAGTCCCTAAATAATTGAGAGTTGATTGTAATTAACTACCTACTGACATTAACATAGAGATCATGCTCACAGCACACATCACTTGATGCCAAAAAATAAACAAATAGGACTTTTTTTTTTAAGGAGTTCAACACAAGACTTGAGGTGCCTTACATTCCTGCATGCCATGCATCTCCCAAACCTTACCTAAGGAGGATATCATCAGATCATTTATTAACCAAATTAAACCATGAAGCTTGCATCCTGTGGAATTGAATTTGTATTTCAAAATTCACTGAAAATAGAGATTCACTATAAAAGAGGACGTTTCTAGGACAAGAAATATCCAAAACATATTGGAAATGTAATCAAAGTGTTGGGAAAACCATCAGAATAATTATATTTTTATATTACTTTGAATTTATAAGTTAATTTTTTAAAATCAACTTTTTATTGATCACCTGACCCAATACTTATAAGGTATTCTATTTATGAAAGTCATTCAGCATTTATTGAACATTTCCCATGTTCTAGGAATTGTCACTTGCTACTTTATTACAAACAAAAATATCTAACAATTGATCCTATTGAATCATTTCACATAATTTTTATGTGAAAAATTATATATATAGTATCGTAATTCTCTATAAGCTAGGGGAAAATACTTCAGCAACTATTAAAACTACTAAAACTTACATGATGCAACATACATGTGTTCCAAAACATAATTTAAATACTGTCACCAACAAGCAGGTGCCCATCTATATGGCTCCTCACACTTTATACATCTTTAAGATGTATAGACGACAAACAGCTGAATATAGAACCAGGAAATGAAATATTGTCATAAGTCACTGTTACTCCATTAATTCAAAGGGATAAACAATATTTCCTAAGCCTAGCTTTCTCCTTACAACCATGCTCCCTTCTGTTTAGGAAAGGAAGCCAGTTCTCTCTCTCCTTTCAAAGGTTCAGCCAATATTAACATTACTTAAATTCTTTCACATGAATTCCAGCTGGAAGATGATTTTTTAATTAACCTGAATTTTGTCTTTTTATGATTCCCAAGCACCATTTGCACCATAAATAGTTTTAGCCTATTTAAGAGATTACAATAAAAATAATGTGTTGATTGAAAATCACACATCCTTTCTTTGTGCTATCTGGATTCTTTCACTTATTAACAATTATTGTCTTTAGGTACACATTCTCTCTTAATTTTATTTTTACATACATTGTCACCCTCGCTTCTCAGCTTCCAGAAAGGATGAATATAAAACCAAGACCCTTCATTTCCTGCAGCATCCAAGGACACACGCATGGCATTCTTCTCCAGTAAAGCAGGTAATCTCTTGTTGACAGTCAGATACTTGTTGCTTTTTATATGCAGCAGCTGTAGGGAAAAAGGTATTGCCACCTTTATTCTTTGATGTCCTTCTGTTAATTACATGTGTGCATTTGCACATATATCTTGTGCCCACATAATACTGCTTGGAGTGCCTCTTAAACAAAGGTGCTCTTTTCAAACTTCATTCTCGCCATTTTCCCGAGCCGACTTCCTTGGGTTCCTCCTCACCTCCAGCCCACAATGAATCAGGCTCATGGAGAAATCAAACCAGAGCACATCTCTGAAAATTTTCACCTACTGATAAATAACAGGATAAAACCAGGCTTCCCAAAGGAGACCAGGAAATGCCCTGAAATCCCATTTTCTCCATTCTTGCACAGACGCAAAACCAGAATATACTAAAAAAATAAACTAAAATAGTGCACGAACCTCTTAGTATCATTAACTATCCTTGCCATGGACAGCCCTACTTCTTCCTCTGTGAACAGGTGGGCTTTGCATCTCAAATAATTCCTGCAGGAGGACACTAAACCTACTCCCTTCTCGGATGAGCATAGAAGCACCATTTCTCAGACTTTCTGGACACTGTGGACAAAACCTTTCCAAGACTTTATTCTACCAAGTAGGAAAGCTAAAACAACCTTTCCTGTGTATTATGACAATCATTTCAAAATAGAATGATCATTTTAATATCCACAATATAAGAAAGCAATTATCTCCCGAGCCAATGAAACCCTCATGGCCCAACCCCCCTCCTTCGGAATCTACCTTGATAGAACACATGGCTAGGTCCCTAACTGACCATGCAAACATTTGTACTTCCAGTTCTTGACAAGAAACATAAGCTCCACTTGCTGGCACTTCATATTAATCAAAACTTGGCTAAGAGAATCTCTATTTATGGAGAATTCCTCCAGGGACATGCAACCCACCCACGCCACAGGTATCATATAATCTGTCATTAGATGAAGTCCTACATTCGGGTTGCTACCGATCCAGGCACTCTCATCTTGTCCCAGGAGAGGGCTGCTTGGATGGTCCTCTGGGCTGGCATTCTGCCATTGGCCAATAACAAAATATCAGGCGATATTATTTTTTAAAACAGCTCTATGAAACACCTCCTTGTAGTGTTTACTGTAAGGAAGTTGTTAAGGGTATTATTTACTCTACTAAACAGAGTCCTCTTTATAAGAGCTCATTGGAGGAATACTTCTCTGGTCTTCCTGGCAACATTTGTGCTTCCAGACCTTTGACTTAGTTCTATGTTAAGGACCTCCTAGGGGGAGTGCTATAATATGCTATGCTTCCCTTAGAGCAATGAAAAGGCTTCCAGGCAAAGTTGACCACACTTTACAACACGGATTTTATAAACACACCTCTCCCCTGACTTCACCTTATTCATCTAACCACTTTTCTTTCCCTTTGACCCAGTGGCCTTATTTATTTCTATTTTGTCTTATGTGGTATGTATTTTTGAAAATGCCTTGCATTCTTTTTGCAACAAGGTGGGGCATATATTAACAAATAACCAAGTAAAAAAGCTGAACGAGCTAAGCGAAGCACAAGAAAGGAATGCAGCCTGAGATAAATCAGTGTGCACACTCACTGAAATAAATCATTTAATAACAATTCAAGGACAATTTCCATATAAAAGTACAATATGAAAACGTTCCTCTCCCTACAACATGAAAAAATAAAGCTTCATGTGTTACCTGGTAGTCCCATTAATTCTAAAGGAAGATTTTACTACAGACCTTTAGAAATTATGTTTCCCCATCTTCCTCTTTTTGATGTAATGACCTACACCTATTATCTAGAATAACTCACTTCCTCATGTGTATGCATGAGACGTGTTGACATATAGAATACTATGGTGAACATCAATTGAAAATATCACGATATCCATAATTGCCATCAAAGAACTACTATATCCCCAAATTTTAATGCAGCTTGACATGCCTATGCAAATGCAAATTACCCATAAGATAGTCACCTTTTTTAAGAGAAAGTAAATAGACTTACTTGGTTTTTTTTATTTTTTTTTTAAGATTTTATTTATTTATTTGACAGAGAGAGATCACAAGTAGGCAGAGAGGCAGGCAGAGAGAGAGAGGAGGAAGCAGGCTCCCCGCTGAGCAGGGAGCCCAATGCGGGCCTCGATCCCAGGACTCTGAGATCATGACCTGAGCCGAAGGCAGAGGCTTTAACCCACTGAGCCACCCAGGCGCCCTAAATAGACTTACTTGTATAACATTACTGTATTTCACAATTTCTCCCAACAGTTTCTTATTCTCTGATTCATTTTGTTTTTGTTCCAGTTCTGCAGCATGCTGTAAAATAAATATCAAACACTCAGCATGGAAACATAGTAAACAGAGTACAATAATTAACAAAGAAACAGGTTATTTTCAGAACAAGGACTACAACCGTGAATAAAATAGGAGGCTGGCTGCTTTATTCTCAGTGCTACGGGTAGGGGGACCAACCATTAAATAAATGACTATAATATAGTATGATCACTGTCTCAATTTGATGCTGAAATGTGGCCAAAGATATCTTGGGGTATTTTTATGTTAAAAATGTCAGGAAAGTACTAGGCTCTTTGGTCTTATAAAATTAGTTTCAGAAAGAATATTGTCAGACAAACCAAACAATATAAAAATAGAAGGTAAATTTCAAAAGCCTCAAAATAGTTTCAATTCTGAAAGTAACAGGAATTTTAATAGCTCAAAATTTTAAGTTCTATCAAATTTACATTCAGCCCAAACCAGAAGCAACAGACTTTCAATTTCTTTTTCTAGTCTTTCAAGAAAAAAATTAAGTACTGTGCCAAGTAAAATATAACTGCATTTGAGATTCCTATAGAGATTCTGGATTGTTTCCAGTTTGATGCGAATCTTTGAATTAGTCTGGCACACCCTAAGAATTAGCAACAGGAGTGTATTAGCTCCATGCCAGGAAATGAGGGGTCACACCCTATAACTTAAAAGTCCCTTCCACTTTCAATGTGTTGCTCCATCTATTCTAAATCTCTGTGCATTGAGTGAAATCACTAAGAAAATAGATGGTTTGTTATTGCTGTTCCAGGTCTAGCCTAAGCCAGACCAATGGAACCCTGGCCCTTACCTGTAATTTCTTCAGCAAGGCTGCCTCTGTGTGGTTCCCCTGTTTGGCTTGCTTAGCTTTCCAATATTGTTTCTGGGCAGAATATCGGTTCATAGGGCACACCTTAAAGAGGCAGTCTAAGACAAAGCAACAAACAAAAACACTGTAACTAAGGCAACCAGTATTTCTTAGATTTTCTTTAGAGCCTAGCCTTGGAACCTTATAATCCCTGAGTGGAAGAAAGAACATTTAGCCCATCTCCTAGTCAACTCAAACTCACCCATGACATCCTTTCCAAATAATTATTTAGACGGTTAAAATACCTTCTGCTTCATTAGTTTAGGCTTTTGAAAGCCTACCGTAGCTAGTGTAATTTATTTAAAAATCAAGTCAATGTAATCATTACATTAAAAGGTACTTCTTAATGACAATGGAGTATCTGATCTTAGAAAGTGAACAGAATGAGATTAGTGATTTTCGCTACTTTAACTCAACTTGCAAAATTAATTATTTATTCATGGTATATATCTTTGACAGCCAAAGTGATGCAAAAAGTAGAAATAATCAATCGCAACAATTACATTTCAGGGGTGCCTGGGTGGCTTGGTTGGTTGAGCGTCTGACTCTTGATGTCGGCTCGGGTCATGATGTCTCAGGGTCATGAGATCAAGCCCTGCATCGGGTTCCGTGCTGTGCTTGAGATTCTCTCACCCTTTCCCTTTGCCCCTCTCCCTGCTCATGCTCACTTGCTCTCTCCCGAATAAATAAATCTTTTTAAAATAAACAAATAATTAATTAAACCACATTTCAGTCATCCATTCTCCAAGTTTCCATATACCTCTACTAAATATCAAGCTGGGAAATCATAGTAGAATAATATAGGAAGTGATATCTCTAAGTCAAAAGCTAAATATATTTTTTCTTTTTAATGAGGAAGTTGTATATTTGTCAAAACAATCCTTCCACATGCTAATGATTTTGTATGTTTGTGAAATGGACTACAATCCAAAATAAAGATCAACTCCCAATATTCTATTTTAAAGGAGTAGGGATGCAGAAAATCCAAACATTATCTTCATTTTTTCACAAAAAAACTGTATTAACTTAATATGATATATTTACTTTAATTTGGTTGATGTGTTAATATTTAGGGTCATTCTCACTCTTTAAATATATATCACAAAAATAAAATTCAGAGGGCACCTGGGTGGCTCAGTCAGTTAAGCGTCTACCTTCAGTTCAGGTCATGGTCTCAGGGCCCTGGGATGGAGCCCTGCATGGGGCTCCCTGCTCAGTGGGGAGTCTGCTTCTCCCTCCGACCCTCACCCCACTTGTGCTCTCTCTCTCTCAAAAAGAATAAAATCTTTTAAAAAAATAAAATAAAATTCAGTCCATTTCACTAAATTCTTGACTACATTATGTATATAATCATTCTATTCTCTTTAAAAATAATTATAAAATTGGGGCACCTGGGTGCCCAGGTCAGTTAAGCATCTGCCTTTGGCTCAGGTCATGATCTCAGGGTTCTGGGACAGAGCCCCACATTGGGCTCCCTGCTCAACAGGGAGCCTGCTTCTCCCTCTCCCTCTGCTGCTCCCCCTGCTCATGCTCGTGCTCTCTCTCTCTCTCTCTCTCTCTCTCTTTCAAATAAATAAACAAAATCTTAAAAAATAATTATAAAATTAAGTGATGGCCTTGATCTCTTTTCAAATCTCTCCTATGCATCTAATGGCATAAACGATCAAGAAATATGACTGTAAATTTTTAAAGAAATTTTAAAAACACAGAAGTAATGGCTCTTTCTACAGCTTGAACACAAATTCTATTGATTGTCCTCCCACTTGATATACATACAAGCTACAGAAAACTAATTGTTAGTTTCTGGTTTAAAAGCTACCGGAGGAGTAACTATTTCATACATAGCAGGAAACAGACATCTTCCACCTACTAAAAGGAGGCTGAGAGACCATCACAATTATATGATACAGTTATCACCACTTGACAGTGTGTGAAAACCGAATAACTAGACCTCAAAACCATTTCCCTTGGCAACATATTTTATAAGTCCTGGAAATTATTTCCTACATATCAGTAAGTACAAAGAGAATATAGAATTTTTTTTCAAGCACCAATATCAAGGCTGTGAATACCACCAAAAGAATGCTCCCAATGTAATGCGGCAGACTATTCTGACTGTCCTGCGTTAGGCCAGTGACTGAATTCTACATCGTCTAAATGTAACAAAAACACAGATCCATATTCCAGTGGAACTGAACTCCACCATTGCAGCTTATACGGCAATGTTATAAGTCAGCTTACACTTCTGACTTCATCCATGCCTGAAAAGAAAGAAAAATGTGTCCTTCTCCATTACTTCAGATTCTTAACTAAGTTCATTAGGAAGTGGTCCTTTGGGCGCCTGGGTGGCTCAGTGGGTTAAAGCCTCTGCCTTCTGCTCAGATCATGATCTCAGGGTCCTGGGATCGAGGCCCACATCGGGCTCCCTGCTCAGCGGGGAGCCTGCTTCCTCCTCTCTCTCTCTGCCTACTTGTAATCTCTCTCTGTCAAATAAATAAATAAAATCTTAAAAAAAAAAAAGGAAGTGGTCCTTTAAGGGAGAAAATATTTTTGCAAAATTCTAGATCACCCCGGCAGCACTCCTAATTAGTGGTACCTTTGGGTAGCTAGCAAACAGACTATGTGTGTCATGGTCCTGATTGTTGTGGCTGAGGTTATTGTGAAGTGAAGCCAAACATTCAGCCAAACCATGTTTACTGATCTGGTTGTGCTGCTGGGCACGAAGAATCAGGTCCTGCCCCCAGAAAGTTCACAGTCTAGCAGGTGAGACAGGTGTTTACCATGTGTCGGAAGTTTCACACTGGGGCTCTTGAGAAGGTACCACAGGACCCAAAGATGCACGTGACCCACTTCACCAGGGGAGGTCAGAATAGTCCACCCAAAGGAGAAGACACAAGCCAAGCTTGAAAGAACCAACATTAATGCAGCACATTGGCAAGGGGGTTCAAATGCACAGAGGGGTGGGGCATGCCACAAAGAGCCAGTGGTGGGTACAAAGGCAGAGAAGGAGAGTGCCAAGGGTCCTGCTAACTATATAGGAAACCACAGCCTAGGCTACGAAATGCGAACGGAGTGACTGGCCAAAGTCGGGGTCTGTAGACGACTACTACTACGTGCTAGATTAGGAGAATGGACTTTATTCCCTGGAACTGTTCAATTCTTAAAGGACCCTATGCTCTTCATAGTGTGTGAAAGATGATGTGAACAAGAGGCAAGGAGACCAGCAGAAAGCCCCCGGCCAGCGTTCTGGGGACAGCGAGGATCTGAGTGTGGGTTGTATGGTAGTTGGGGGCTAGCCATAGATATCTAAGACAGAAGCACAGCAACAGGCTTAATAACCTATGAGATGTGGGGTGGGGAGAGGTGAGAAGGAGGAGAAGTGAAGATGGCCAAACGAACAAGCTTCCATCCACTGTGTCTTAAGATGCAAAGCCTCGGATTTCAAAAGCCCTTCCGTTGTCAGGGCCTTGGTTCTCTGGCCATCCTCAGCTGCCTCCCACTGGCCACATCTCATTTCGCACTACAGTAAATAAATAACCCATCCGTTGCTGTGTGGGAACTAGTATCACGGGACTATTTTGGTTGATGGGAAAGAATGTGGGGCATACACAGACGTCTATAAAAATGCTTTTCTTGTCGATGGGGGTGATGGTGACGGGGGTGTGTGTGTGTTGAATTCCCTCTTCCTCTTTTAGAAAGCATAAAAAAAATCCACTGGCCTTGGGCTAGTCACGTATTTTGTCTGATTCTAAATTTATTGCATAATAAAACTGTTAATAATACCTGGCACGCCTCATTCACAGGACTGCTGAGATTCGCAGAAAGAAAATCTGTGTGAAAGTACTCTGTGAACTTAAAAGCCTTATTATAAATGTAAGATATTATTATTAATATTGCTTCATTCATTCAGCAATCGCTTCCCGAAGATTAAGAGACGACCAAACCCTTACAGAGCTCCCAGCAAAGAGCAACGAGAAGCAGAGTTCTCGGGTTGAACCTGAACACAAACCAAAAATGCTCAATTCACAACAAAGTGTTCACACCTGTGGTTTAAGATGCCACAGTGTGTGATTGTATAAAATTCTCGAATTCCCTGAAACAGCATGGCAGTGAGCAGAGGAGGCAATCGCTATTACCTTTAACATATGCAGACAGAATCCCTCACATCAGCGTGGGTGGAGCCTTCCACAAATGTCCCACATTCTCCCCCCTTCACGTAGGAATCCCACTCTTTCAGAGCTATCCTCTCGCGCCCTGCCCTCTTGTATTTCTTGGTCTGCTCTTTCTCTAAATTCAAAGGTTTCTAAGAAAAAGGCTTTCCGGGGTGCCTGGGTAGCTCAGCCAGTTAAGCATCTGACTTTGGCTCAGGTCATGATCCCAGGGTCCTGGGATGGAGCCGCACACTAGGCTCCCTGCTCAGCGGGAAGCCTGCTTCTACCTCTCCTTCTGCCTGCTGCTCCCCCTGCTTCTGCTCTCTCTCGCTATCTCTCTTTTCCTGTCAAATAAATAAATAAAATCTTTTTTTTAAGTGAATTAAAAAAAAGAAAAAGGTTTTCCAATCAGAAAGCAGCTCAGTGTCTTCTGTTAATTAGGTAACATTCTCTTCAGCATTTCAAGACTCAAAGAAAAATTTTTTAAAAAGGAAAGTTTTGCCTCATAGAGCCAACACTAAAAGCACAAATTAAAGGAAGTAGCTTGGGTTAAATTTTTTAAAAAGCTTAACCTGAAGACCTAAGGCCAATAATTGCGCAGAATTACAGAAGCTCAGGAAATGTGAGTAATCCTATAAAACAAGATATATTCAGTTAGGCAATATTATAAGACCAATGCCTTAGAATCACCACTTTTTTTTTTTTTTACGACTCTGGAAGGAAAGTAAGCCTCCCAAAAGTGTTCACTTTAAACTGAAAGAATCAGTAGCATTTTTTGCTACTTATAAATGCTAGTGGACAAAAGAAATATGAAAGCCATTCAAACGGTATGGAACACACAATGTGGATACATTTTTCCACGCGATTCCAAGTAAATCTGGCAGGAAACCAGTCTAAACCTCCACTTAACAACACCTGTCTAAATAGTTTGGAAATGTTTTGCTTTCTATCTGTACTACATATTTCCATCTAAGGCAGTTTCTGCACCCGTAGAAACTGTCTATAGGACTCCATTTGGACTACTAGATGAAAAGTTATATAATGGCCAACAACTTCTTTTGGTAATGGTGGAAAGAAAACTTTCTGTTTCATTTCTCCTCCCTCCTAAAGGTGCTGTCAGATTTAAATGACACAAGACATATTAAACCATCACCAAATGCCTGTCACAAAGGAGGCATTCAACAAATGGCTCTTTCACGGTAGCCTATAAAATTACCTCATACTGATTACAGGGAACATGGTTGCCAAGGGCTTGATTATTTCCATGTGGAGAAAGGTGGGGAGGGAGGGCATCTGGAGCCTTCTTTTTTCTCTTCATGACAAACAGGATGCAGCAGCGTTCAATGAATGTTATGGGACCTTCCCAATGATAAAATGGAAAGTAGTAAGAAAACTCTCCCTAGGGTAAGGGACAGGCACACAAGGGGCCATCAGACACTAGTAATTAGAATTCAGGCTTGGTCAGAAGACAGGTACACATTCATTAACTGAAAATGTAACTGTAGCTCTCTTTTGTCTTTCGGTTTCTCTAACAAAGCATCCTGAAATACAGTGTTTGTATAAAAACTCTTTATGTTTAGGGTGTCTGAGTGGCTCAGGGGGTTAAAGCCTCTGCCTTCAGCTCAGGTCATGATCTCAGGGTCCTGGGATCGAGGCCCGCATCGGGCTCCCTGCTTGGCGGGGAGCCTGCTTCCTCCTCTCTCTGCCTGCCTTTCTGCCTACTTGTGATCTCTCTCTGTCAAATAAATAAATAAAATCTTAAAAAAAAAAAGAATATGCAGTGGAAAAAAAACTGGTCAAAGAGTGAGATGTGCCTCGGTTTCCATGCTACCACAGTCTTGCAATGTGTGTGTATATATTTATATATACACACACATGTATATCTCTACAATAGCCATAATACCTCAAAAGAAACTAATGAAAAAAAAATGAAAAAAGAAACTAATGAGTAGTTTTTCATGGGAAATATGCCATATAGGCATATGTAATCCAATAAATCTTTTAAAACATCAGTAGGAATGTTACAAAAATCTTAGTCTCGAAAACATCAATCACCTGATTCATACATTAATGGTAAATATTCAAAAACAAATGAAACTTTTATTTTGCTTCATTTGGAGTGCAGAGAAAAAATTCAAATGCATCAATGCTAATTTTCATTCTAGTCAAGGTTTAAATTTGAGCATTAGGCAAACCATTACACTACCCCTAAGTGGAATTTTTATCAGAAAATCATAATATATAATTCTGCAATCAATTATCCCATTCTCAAAGTATATTAAACCTGATAATCAAGAGTGTCATAAACAGACTGATTCAGAAATCTAAATCCAAGTTTTTCTTTTTTTAAAAGATTTTATTTATTTATTTATTTATTTATTTATTTATTTATTTGAGAAAGAGAGAGAACATGAGCAGTTTGGGGGGGCGGGTCAGAGGGAGGGAGAAGCAGACTCTCTGCTAAGCAAAAACTTTAGTTTTTTAGTTTTAGTTTAAAAAAAGCTAAAGTTTTTTTTAAAAACTTTTTAAATCTAACAGACTATTTTATGCCAATATAGTTATGTAATAGAAATATCTAGTTTGAAGAATTGCTTACTGTTCATCATCTAGGTACTGAATTAACTGCTATTCTCATATGGAAAACCTCAGACAAAATCAGTTCATTGTACTAGGTCTTTTGTAGGCAGCAATGTATCCATATGAACGAAAAGATCATAGAGAGATGCCTTTCCACAGATGAATGGGTAAAGAAGATGTGGTCCATATACACAATGGAATATTACTCAGCCATCAGAAAGGATGAATAACTCAACTTTTGCATCAACATGGATGGGACTGGAGGAGATTATGTTGAGTGAAATAAGTCAAGCAGAGAAAGTCAATTATATGGTTTCACTTGTCGAACATAAGGAACAGCATAGAGGACATTAGGAGAAGGAAAGGAAAAGTGAAGGGTGGGGGGAATCAGAGAGGGAGACAAACCACGAGAGACTGTGGATTCCAAGAAACAAACTGAGGGTTTTTAGAGGGGAGCGGGGTAGGGAGATGGCTGAGCCTGGTGGTGAGTATTAAGGAGGGCATGTATTGTATGGAGCACTGGGTGTTATATGTAAATAATGAATCTTGGAACACTACATCAAAAACTAATGATGTATTGTATGGTGACTAACATAACACAATAAAAAAATTAATTAATTAATTAATTTTTTTAAAAAGATCATAGAGTCCTAATCAGCATTATCATTGTTGATTTATGCCCAAGTGAAACTAGCTTTCTATTGATTATTACCATGATTAAAGTATCTATCACTATAGACAATTTAGGAGTCAATGGACAGTAAGTTTACAACAGTTGGGGCACCTGGGTGGCTCAGTTGGTTAAGCCTCAGGCTCTTGATTTCCGCTCAGGTCATGATCTCGGTGTCATGAGATCCAGCCCAGGGTCAGGCTCCACATGCTCAGTGGGGGGTCGGCTTGAGGTTCTCTCTCTCCCTCTCCCTCTGCTTCTGCCCCTCCCCCTCCTTCTGCTCCCTTTCTCTCTCAAAAAGTAAGTAAATCTTCAAAAAAATAAATAAGTTTACAACAGTGTTTTACAAACTGTCATTGTGCAAACCAGGTTTGAAATTAATCTATATGGCTTCAGTTAGCCCTTTTGGAATGGGCTGAAAAGGAATGGAACATGAAGGGGTGGGGAGGGCGGTGGGAGGGGAGGGAAAGGAAAGAGAGGACACTGGAACTGGCAAGTACTCTTTCAAGAAATTGTTTCTGGTGTGTGTGCTGTAAGAGATACAATGTAAAATGTATCTCTTACTGACAGTTGCATTAAAAAGTGTTTGAAAGTCACTATTCTAAAGGCCTACATGTTTGCACTGGCTTAACAGAACTGAAAATTTAAAAATATATATATTATATATATACAAATGTATTAGATTCATATCTGCACTTATTATACAAATACCAATTAAATGTATACATATTATACAAGTTAGTGCAAATGTATAATATCCACATTAGGTAGATATGTAATGTATTTATAAAAGATATATTATAGATATAATAGAGAGAGAGATGGAAAGAAATCCTGTGGTCAAGAGGAAAGGACCAAAGGAACTCTTTATTTTTGCTCTGTGAATGACTCTGGAAATCCCCCAAAACCGTCCTTTTATTAACGGCCACATCAAATTTTTATACAGACAATTACAAAGGAACAGGAAGATGCCCCGTTAAAACTGTCTTCCTCAAAAAACAAACAAACAAACAAACAAAAAAACTGTCTTCCTCCTCCTTACCCCCATTCTGGTTAACCTCGACCTTTACTGGACCATGTATCTTTCAGATGGTATCTTGCATTAGTTAACACATTTGCATGTAACTCTACGTTCAGCACCTGCTATCTGGTATATAGAAAATGCTCTGAACCTGCAGAAGGAAACTCCTGCCTAGATACCTGAGAAGCAATCATCAGAATCTCTTCTATCTGCTCCTAAAGGTTTAAGGGTCTCTTTTGTCTCCTGTTAAAATGCCAATACCTGAGAAGAGAACAACTGAGTTCTCAGTTCTCAGTTGACCCCTCCATCCTGATAGCTCCCTGAGGTTGAGGGGAATGGGTGCTGCAGGTGTGGGAAGGCACCTCTTTCTCAGAGACTGGGAAGGGTATATAGGAAAGTTGTTTATCAGATTTTCAGATGACGCAGATTGGGAAACAAGAGCTAATTTGACCGATAAAAATCTAGATTTTATAATCTCTACAGGACAAACATTAACATAATTAAATTTTAAACAGGCCTAAATATAAGTTCTGCATTTATGTTCAAAAAACTTCAACTGCTTAATTACATGAAAGAGAGGAGCCAAAGGTCTATTGGCAACAAATCTAAAAAAAAAAAAAAAGCCTATATCTTAGGCTTAATTCAAATTAATATAATTACAATGGCCATACATCCCTGCCCAGGACAACCCTGGGCTATGCTTGTTGCCTGAGCCTAATAACTGTGTCCCCCTTTCACTCTCAGTGTCCTGGCTTAGATGATAAAGTATATGATCGCCCCAAATATAATAAATGAGTACGGTGGCTGTGATTGCTGAAAGCTGATGCAGCCATTTTAGGCTCGCTAACAGAGGAATGGGATCACAACCAGAGGAAGTAGGAAAGCATCCAGATCATTGGGCTCAATTATACATAGACAGAATATTAGGTTCAATTATAGATGCCACTTAAAATGTGTAACAAATTCCCTGGGTCCAAATTTAGGCAAGTGGGAAAGCAAGCAAAATATAGAAGTCATGTTATTTGAGAAACAAGAGTAGGGACCAGGAAATGTTGTCTAACAGAGAAAATGAAGAGTAGGCATAAACTCACTTTCTACAACTGTCAGTCTACATGTAATAGAAGGAATACATTTTTCTTCCATATTGATCCAGGATCAAAGCAAAATTTCTAAGTGTGTAAGTATATTTATAAATATGAAGAAAATCTTGCTAGCAATTGGAAAAATCCAAAAAATACAAATTAATCACAAGCCAGTAAACTTTTATAATATAATAATGTTCGGGCAGAGGTAGATGAGAAATGCTACAAAGGGTATATTACATTGGGAAGGGGCCCCTTCCAAATATGACCTTCTGTTTAATGATGGCAATTGTGGCAGAGGTGACTGGCATGAAAGGGTAGAGTTCATGTCCAGTATACACTGATAAAAAGCTCAGGCTTCTCACCTTCCTCAGCTGTATTTATCACCCCATGGTTTGGTTTGGCATCTCCCTATTACAGAGACCAGGAAATTCCAACTCTGAGCTCTGTAAGTCTACTAAATATCCGTCAGTACCAGGTTAAAATGCTCAAAGTTAAAGCACTACATAAATATTAATTGTTATTACTGCCAACTTTACATTCCAGATGAACAAATACAGTTGTGTTTCTATCTTGGAATTCCAGAAGCATGATACTTCTGATATTGTGTCACATAAATATTCTGGTTTGGTAAGATACTCCCAGATTAAAAGAAGATGAACAAAGAACCAAAAGTAAAGAGAATGATAACCAAGAAACCCCTCCACCCTCAATACACACACACACACACACACACACACACACACACACACACACTAGCAGCTAACATTCAATAACCAAGCACTACATGCATACCAAGCACCATGATAAGAGCATCACATGCATTTTTTAATCTTCACAGAAAAACATGAGACAGGCCCACCATTCCCACCTTGCAGGTGGTGAAACTGAAGCTTGAAGGGTAGCTTCCGCCCAGCATCTCAGAGTTAGCAAGTAGCACAGGTACGACTCAAACCCAAACACCTAAGTTCAGAGCCTGTGGGGTTTTTTCTTCTTAAGATTTTATGTATTTATTTGAGAGAGAGAAAGAGAACAGGGGGATGTGGAGAGGGAAACTCAAGCAGACTCTGAGCTGAGCACAGAGCCTGATGCGGGGCTTGACCCTAGGACTCTGAGATCATGACCTGAGCTGAAATCAAGAGCCCAACACTGAACAGACTGCACCACCCAGGTGCCCGCAGAGTCTTGCTTTTATACACTGAAGATGGAAAGGACACACACAACCCAGCTATTTTGCATGTCTGGAAGTCAGAATAGTAAAATATTAAAGAATTGGGAAGTGGAGGGAAAAGTGAGACTTCCAGAAAGCAGGCTGGACGTGAGAAGTCAGAGGGGAGAGCTGAAGTATCAGTAGAAGATGCAGGAGACAGGACAAGGGAACTAAAAGAAATAGTTGTGGCATTTTCTTCTCCCTGCATTTTTTTTTTGTCTTCTCCTTTCATAGCTATTTCTCCTTTTCCCCCCATAACTTCAAATGCGCATGCTATTCTCTTCCTCTGTTTCTTGGGGTCTCTCTCATTCCATCTCTCTTTTTTCATTTTATCTAGTTCTTTCTTTTTTCCTAATTATGTCTTCCTTTTAGGCTCTCTTGTTTTGCTCTTTCGCCAATATTTCCTTTATCTCTTCTCTGAACTTTCTCTTGACTCCTCTTTTGCTTTCGTTCTCTCCCTTACATGATTATAAAATTGTTATAAAATTGTGCTTAAATATATTATGATTTTGTTTGGATAAGATTATATGTTTTGTATTTCAAATAAAAATGTAAATGAAGTGGATATTTCCTTATTAAAATTGAACTTTAAGTTTCAAAAGCAAAACATATACATATATCTAACAGCAGACTTGGATTTGGAATATAGGAAGTATTCTTACAACTCAACAAAGAACGCATACAACCTGATAAGATGAACAGACACCACAAAGGAAAGATATATGGAAGGGCAACAAGCACACGAAAAGATGCTCAATGTCTTTGCTCATTAGGGAAATGCAAATTAAAACTCTGATTATATACTTCTCCATATTTGTTAGAAAGTCTACAATTAAAAGGAATGATAATACCATATGTCGGCGAGGATACAGAGCAATTAGAACCTTCATATATGACACATATATATGATCATATCCTCAATCATGGTATGAATGCAAAATGGTTAAAGACTTAGAATAATACACTGCTAATTTCTTGAAAAGTTAAACATATACTTAATATATGGTCCAGCAATCCTGTGGCACCTAGGTGGCTCAGTTGGTTGAGCATTGGACTCCTGGTTTCAGCTCAGGTCATGATCTTGGGGTCGCGAGATCAAGCCTTGCATCAGGTCCAAAGAGTCTGCTTGAGATTCTCTCTCTCTCCCTCTGCCCCCCCCCAGCTCTCACTATCTCTCTAAATAAACAAAATCTTAAAATATATATATATATACACATGTCCCATTCCAAATGGCAATCCCATTCCAAAGTATCCCATTCCAAAGGAGAGTTAAAACATATGTCCACACAAAGCCAATGTTCATATCAGCATTATTCATCATAGTCCAAAAGGGGAGAGTGGGACCCAACTCTTAATGTGATAATACATCTGAACAGTGGAATACTACTCAGCAAAGAAAAAAAAAGACTGAACTACTAATACAAGTCTCAAAAACGTCTTACTAAGTGAAAGAAGCTAGACACAAAAGACAACATATTATGGAATGCCATTTACTGGAAATTCTAGAGGAGGCAAAATAATAGCATCCAAAAGATCAGTCATTGCCTGGAAATGGGATGAGGACAAGAAATGATTACAAAGAGAAAAAAACACTTTCTGGGGTCACGGAAGTATGATTGTAGTGTTGGTTGCACAACTATACACATTTACCAAAACTTACTGAACTAAGCACTTAAAATGAGTCAATTTTATGGCATGTAAAGAACTATACAATAAAACTGAAAAAAATAAATTATTATATTTGTATATGGCCTTCAATTGCTTACCTTTCTATGGATCAGTGGTTTCCCAAAAATATTCTTACGATAAAAGATAAACTTTAAAGATATAATTAGGACTCATTTTTGTTGTTCAGGTTGTAGTTTGTTTGTTATGGGAGCAATAAGACTGGGGTGACTTGTTTGCTACAAAACAGGATTTAGCTGGCTTTCCTGCACTGGGCAGCTTTCAAAAATATTTGGTGATTGACTGATAAGGCACACCCAGGGGTGCAGCAGACAGATCTGGTTGAAACTTGTGAGACGAATTTTCCTAAACACAGAACAAAATAAAACTGAGCTTTATTCCAAAATTTAATTTGGGAAAAAGAATAGGCTAGAACACCTTGCCATATGTGACAGTGAGGTATTCAGCTCAGACCACTGAGTCACATCAGCAACACTTGAAAAGGCTCACACTGAACAAAGGTGAGACTATCTAAGCATCCAGATTGACAACTGAATTGGACTAAAGCACATCAAATAGGCTAAAATCCAAGACTTCGTGAGGATAAAAAAAAAATACTTTTTGGTCATCTTTGAAGGTGAGGGTCCCAGCTCGTTACTCTAAAAACAAGTAAAGGAGAATAGGCACATTTAAAAAGAAGGACAAGATAAGAGGAAGGTAAGCCAGCCCAAACACAGCACGCGCACAAAAGCGTATCTGTGCTACCCTGCGAAGTAGAAGACACGGGCCCCACAATTCTGTGTAACGTGATCCCAGCCCAGGAAAAACAAACAAATCCATACCACACTTTCACATGCTTGATTGAAAACTCTGGGAAGAGAAACTGTGAACAGCAACCAGCCTTGCGGAGCGGACATGGGCATTGCAGATAAGGAGAAGGGCTCTTCCCTTTGTCCCTCCTATTACTTTTGTAAATATTTCAAACCAATAACTTTTAAACCAAAAACACGTTCATTTTCCAAGAAAAAGATCTAGCTGATTACAGACTGTTTAATTGTGTGCTTCAGTGAGTCCTTTCCCGTTCTTTTCCATGACCTCTCTGATGGAGCAGCACCCAATTATTCATCCACTAAGAAAACAGGAGCCAGGAAACACGCCCTGGCTGAGGAGGGGCGGGTTCCTGGTGAGGGAGGGAACAGGAGGCGGGCACCTCCCCACCGCTGGCCAGCTGTCCCCGAGGCCAAGGCGAGGCCTTCTCCACCTGGGAGGGTCCGTCCAGTTGAACGGCAATTTCTTTCTTTTAATCTCTAGTGATGCAGTTTAACAAGAGTGGTGAAGGATACAATTAGAAAAGTTCTCAAACAGCTGCAGAACTGAACAGAGTAAGGATTCCACAATAATTACAATGACTTTTCTAAGTGCTAGTAATTCTTACCTCTATGGCCAGCTTTGTCAGAATTTCTGTATTAGTCAGCCTTCTATACATGCATATATGGTTCTTTGTATGTCCGCATCTGTTGACAGTGACAGCTCAGAGCAGATCTTAAAGAGTCAGGGTAGACTGAAGAATACTGACCCATTTTTAAGGCATTACAAAATAGAGAAGATTCTTAATTCTGGAACCATGAATCCACAGTTCGGTGGCATTCCGGGAGGTCCACAGATTCCCCCCAAAAGTGTATGAAAAATGGTAAGAAAAAGTGTGTCTGTTCACAGGTGAATTCTCTCTCTCTCTCTCTCTCCCTCTCTCTCTCTCATGTAGGCTCCACGCCCAGTCTGGAACCCAACACAAGGCTTGAACTCACCACCCTGAGATCAAGACCTGCGCTGAGATCAAGAGTCAGACACTTAACAGACTGAGTCAGCCAGGTGACCCCCAGCCAGGTGCATTTTTCTATCAGAGAGCCAACAGCTTTTATCACATTCTGAGACGGAGGGATCCAGGCCCCTCAAAAACCTGTAGCAGCCACTACGGTAAGAAAACGTGCCATTGCAGAACATCTTAGGCTTTCATGCTGGGAACTACAAACACGGTGAGTAGTAGGCAGACATGAGCTCAACTCTGCTAATCGACAGAAGCAAAAATGCATCAAGAAAGTGAGGATTGTTACAAGATGCTTTAGAAGGAACCAAAAAAAAAAAAGAAAAAAGAAAAAGAAAAGTCAGTTCCAAATGTGTGCCCAAGCAGGGAAGAATTCCTAGGGCAGGTCCACAAGAAGCCAAGGGAGTGCCCGCACCAGTGTAAGCAAGTATGCCAGAATGATGTGGAAAGTCAGAGAAAGAACAACATAGCAACTCCACTTCTGTGTACCTACCCAGGGAAAGGACTGCTTTTGCCCACCAAAAGACACGAAAAGAACATTCACAGCAGTATTATTCATCAAAGCCCCCCATAATGGAAACAACTCAAAAGACCATCAATCGGAGAATGGACAAATTGTGGTATGTTCATAAAATAGAATCTTAAAAAAGTAACGAAAAAGGATGAGCTGCTTCCACATGCAACAACATAAATCACACAGGCACAATGGTGAGCAGTGACCTTGATTATCAACTTGAGAGCCAGCTTGGTATGCACCCCATCTCTTGACCCTCAAGTCTAAAACAACCAAATCCCTGTGAGACCTAACCTAGAATCTGATTTCTCACCGACTCATCAACCTAATTCAAACTGCCATAATTTCTCCCCTGGCTATGGCAAAATCCTCCTAACCCCTGCCCTCTGCCTGTCAACTCCCCACATGGAGGGAGGGGGGAGTGAGTAAGCCTATTAACACACAAGCCAGGTCCAGTCAGCTTCTGCTCAAAAGCCGATGATGGCCCTCTGCCCCCGCCACCCCCAACAACCTTCCTGAATCGGTCTGCTACCCTCAGGCCACTCACTAGCTCACCCCAGCCACCCCATTTGTGTGCTATTACTGGCATGTACGCAGGACACCCCTACCTCAAGGCCTCTGACCTGGATGTTCCATCTGCCTTTGCCTTTTCCCCAAGACTTTTGCAGAGTTGACCCTCTCTCCTACGTAGGCCTCTGCTCGAATATCAGTGAGACCTGCACGGGCACTGCAGCAACAGCAACCCCTTTCCAGCCACCCTCTGTTACCTTGCTTTAGTTTTCTACACAGCACGGCACCACCCAATGGATGTCTGCACTTAGTAGGCACTCAGAGGAGTGTCCTAAATGAATAAGCACACCCATGAGTAACTGAGTACAAGAAATGAATGCTGTCGTTTCCATTTATCCATGGATGTCGAATAAAATCCCAACCTTGGGTACGATCTATAATTTTTGTCATAACTATGAATTATTTTGACACAGGACACAGTCCTAGGAGCCAGCAATTTATTCGATCCTGTCTGCCTAAAAAGTAAAAGAAACCAATAAAGCAAGAGGAAACGTGCCCTTTCTTGAGAGTCTTACCATCTCCTTGGCCTTATTAAGAAAGCAGCTACTATGATCTTTCAAAGGGAATACGTTGTGTGGAGAAAGGTAATTTTGCAGGCCAAATGTTACTCATTTCTAGATTGTCAGCAGAAGTTCTCTGTTAAAATTAGGCAAATGATGGCAGGTGCAACTTTTTGCAGATAAAATGTTTTGCGAAAGTGAGAGAGATTTCCCAGGTAGCAGCATTATAAGCGTTCTCAAGGGTCATAGAGGCCTGTCCTGCCTGCAGATTAGCAACGGCTTTGCCAGAACAGGCAGGCTTTGATCTTATCCAAGAATGACGAACAACAGACCTCCCGTGCTCCTTGCCTGCTAGATGAAAACATGAGAACATAAAGGAGCCCTGGTGCTTCTTTCCTTTTATCCTTGAACAAACACAGACACAAAGCAGATGTGACTTCACTAAGTAGGAGCTGGTTTGACTGATGCACAGTTTGGATTGCACTTCTAAGGATTACACATCGTCATGTTCCCACTCTGTGTGACTGAATCCAGGCAGAAGACGAAAGCAACCGTCGGCACCACAGACATAAAAGTTTATTAGAGGCATCAATTCTGTATACGCTAACAATCCGGGAAATGGTACAGGATTATTTTTCAATAACCCAAACTGCAAAGTGGAGCTATCTGCTTGTTAGAACAATGGCTACCAAGATAGCTGACTCATGCTGTTTGAAGAAGCACCCTTGAACGCCTTCCCCGGGCTCGAGAAGGAAGAAATTCCTGCAACAAAATCCTCATGGAGAGAACATCTAGAAGTCTATGGGAAAATCACAATTTAACCAAGCAGAAATTGAGAAATGTCTGCTTTTAAAAAGAGAGAAAAAAGACAATAATGTGGCACTCATCATGTTGTTGTGTGGAACACAATTATAAAAAAGCATTTAAGTGGCTCTACCTAAGCTATACAGAGAGAATCACACCTCAGTGTTTTTTCACTCAGAATTCAAATTTTAGTCCCATTACCGAAAAGAGTCTGCCATAGTAGATATTCAATAAATGCTAATTTAATTGAAATTCAATTCTAAAATATAAACCTCATTCTTCCAAAAAGGCTTCCTGACTAATCACCTCACAAAAAGCCCCTCCTCAGACCCATATAATACTTACCACCCGATAATGATTAAAAATGGCTTATTGTTGTTCTTTATTTTAAGCATAGATGCTTATCTCCCCAACTTATTTCCCAACTCCCTCAAATTCGGAGACTGAGCATTAAATTTCTTTCTAACCCAATCATACCTAACCATGGGCAAACAAAGAGTGGAATTAAATACGAAACATCTCACCCCCTTCACCCAAAGAGAGCACAAACAGCTCAAAATGTAAACTGGTTCTCACTCTCTCGCTCTCTTGTGCATGCTCGCTCTCTCTCTCTCTCTCTCTCTCTCTCTCACACACACACACACACACACACACACACACACACCAGTTCTTGCATGGCTCTTCATGAGCTGCTTCTTTGAAGACCCAATAAAATATGCATGCAAATGGACGGAACCTGGAGAATGAGCCCATTCTACTGAGCCCCATGCCCCACATTCACTGAGCTTAGAGAAGACAGGGTTAGTGTTTCTGTGGCATTTAGGAAGCACTGGATGTGAGTCTGAATTAAAAATGAGAAGAAACAACCTGACAGTTTGCCACTCTTAAAGATGTAAGCTTCTTTCCTTCGCTGCTACTTGTTCCTATTTAATATGGCATGACTCCTTGGAGAGCTAGCTGGTCTGGAGACACATCTTTTTCAAGAGTCTGTGGGAGATTTCCTCCAGAGACTCACACCACCTTGGTTTGCTGTAGAAAATCACAAACTTAATCTAGGAATGCTGTTATCTTCTTTATTACTGAAGCAAAGGTGGGCCATTTATGAATAATACTCACCAATAAGATCTGCATGAAGAAAAGTAGAGAATTATCAAGGCAATTCAGCCAAGTTGGGTATTTGAAAACAGTGTATTGTTCAATGAGATATCACCTCACACCTATTAGAATGTCTATTATTGAAAGAACAAGACAAAGAGTTGGCAAAGAAGTGGAGAAAAAGGAATCTTTGTGCATTGTTGGTTGGAATGTAAACTGGTACAACTATAATGGAAAGCAGTATGGAGGTTCCACAAAAAAAGTAAAGATAGAGCTATCGTATGATCCAGCAATTCCACTTCTGGGTATTTACCCAAAGAAAACAAGAACATTAATTCAAAAAGACATACGCACTCCCATGTTCATTGCAACATTTACAACAGCCAAGATATGGAAACAACCTCAGTGTCCATCAACAGATGAATGGATAAAGAAAATGTGGCAATATATATATTATGTATTAGTTAGTGGAACTTTAGTTAGCCATAAAAAAGAATGGAATTTTGCTTTCGTGATAATATGGATGAATCTTGAGAGGGCATTATGCTAAGGGAACTAAGAGAAGGACAAATACCCTATGATCTTTTACATGTAGAATCTAAAATAAAAACAAAACAAACTCAGAGATACAGAAAACAGATTGGTGGTTGTCGGAGGCAGGGGGCTAGGGATGGGCAAAACAGGTGAAAGGGTCAAAAGGTACAAACTGTCAATTTTAAAAATAAGTCATTGAGATGTAAGCTACAGCATGATGACTATAGTGAATAATACCGTACTGTATGCTTGCAGGTTGCTAAGAGAGTAAATCTTAAAAGTTCTCATCACAAGAAAAAATATGGTACTATATGTAAACTAGACTTATTATAGTAATCTTTCACAATATATACAAATACTGGATCATTATACCTGAAATCATCATAATGCCAATTATATCTCAATAAACAAATAGTGTATTGTTGTATGTACCTACTTTTTCCCTCAAAGACCTCAAGTGTTCTCTTATCAGGGGGAGAGAGAGAGAGAGAGAGAGAGAGAGTATATAAGTGAGAAAGAGAAACAGAATTATTTTGTTTCATTTCTTAATTGAGTCTAATTCTCTTAGTGGCTACATAAGAACGAGTATAAACGTGAGAAAAATATGTTTCCAGACTCCCTTTCAAATTCACAAAATTACTTTTTCTTACTAAATAGCCAAATAATTCAAAACTGAGTAGTTGCCCAGGTCAGGACCAAACCCCAAAGAGGTAACCAATCTTCCAAAGTTCCAGAGTTCTCTACTAGACTTCCGGTTAGTACATATAAGTGTACATGTTTAAAATTCAAAACAAAATTATTCATGAAATTTGCATGTAGTTAGTTAGTTAGTTCTCAATTCTACAGCTTATTCTGCTCACAGCTCAGAGCTCTGAAAATACCCCCAATCTCTTAAAATTTTTGTTCTCACATAATTGGTACTATTGCTACCCTTGCAATTCTTGGTTCTTCACTGGTGCCATTACCCGTTTTTTTGGTAAAGATTTGTTTATTTATTTGAGAGAGAGGGAGAGTGTGTGTGTGTGTGCGTGCACAGGGGAGGGGCAGAGGAAAAGGAGGAGAATCTCAAACAGACTCGCTGCTAGGTGTGGAGCCCTATGGACCAATCCCTCAACCGCAAGACTATGACCCAAGCTGAAACCAAGAGTTGGATACACAATGGACTGACCCACCCAGGCGCCCCAACATTGCCCATTTTTGAGAGTAGTCACCTCCAACTGGTTGTGTACACAAGAACCCATATAAAACTACCATTTTGGTAGATTTAAGAAGTTTGGATTTGGTAATTTCACATGGCTCAAACCTAGTATATGCTTAAAAACATCTTCAACTCCTCTCCATGCTACTCATTCAAATATGAAGTCTTGAGTAATCAAATTCCATTAGTCTTATCTGATATGTCTCTTATTCCACTTTCATAGTGACCCTTGTCCATCTGCTAAACTGCACTGAAATGAGTTGCTCACCACCTCTCAGTAGGACAACTATAACTATGTCCATGCATGTCTCTCCATCATTCGTATCTCCTCTTCCAATCAGTCTCAACACCACTGGATGAATTTCTTTCAACAATGCTTTTAACGTATTTTCCCATTCAAGAATTCTGTATCAAATAAAAATAAATTTACCTCATCTTGAGTGTTCTCCACCAAGTCATCTCATGCCATTTCTTCGTTACCCCTTCTCATTATCCTGTAACAGATTCTCTATCCTAGACAAGAAAATACCCTGCCACAAATCCATAGCTTCTTTGGCCTTCATGTGTTTTAGTCTGTCATCTGAATTATTCAACCTATTAGCTTTCCACCAATTCAAGTCCCTTCTAATTTCAAAGCCATAAAGGAATACTTTCTCTGGGAAGCCTTCTTTAATTAATTTTAAAACACTCAATTCATGCTATAATATTACACAGAAATCATTATTTTTCATTGTTTCCACGTTTGTTCCTACCTGAATTTTAGCTATATTATCTCCAAGCCATGTTGTCACTAAAACTTTAGTAACATGATTTCCAAAATGTCTGCAGAACATATCCACAGGGTATCCCATTTTCCATAGGAGATAAGATCTTCCTTTTAATCTTAGTGGAAATTATGGTGGTCAGTCCTTGATTTTTGGATAAGTTTTGTTTTGTTTTGTTTTGTTTGAGAGAGAGAAAGAGAGAGCAAGTGAGCATGCAAGTGGGGGGCAAGAGAGGAGAAAGAGGAGAGAATCTTAAGCAGAATGAGCGTGCAGCCTGAGATTCTCGATCTCAAGACCCTGAGATCATGACTTTAACCAAAATCAAAAGTTGTATGCTTAATCGACTGAGCCACCCAGGTGTCCCCCTTTTTTTTTTAATTTTTTTTAAGTAATGTCTACACCCAACCTAGGGCTTGAACTCACAACCTCAAGGTCAGGAGTTGTATATTCCACCAACTGAGCCAGCCAAGTGCCCCGAGGTAAGTTACTTTTTAAATTGCAAAACAGTATTTGAGATTCTAAAATACCATTTCCCTCAGGAAACCCATGGGTGACAAGTCATTGGCTAGACTGGGAAAATCATAAGTAGTTCGAACTACAAATTTTAGAAACTGTCAGAACAAAGATAACAATTTAAACCACAGGAATAGATGAAATTTTAAAAAGGAAGTAAAGGAATGCGAAGGGGAGGGGCAAAACCTGGGGAAATCCATAACTTTAAGTACACGTTGAGGGACAAAAACAAGTGAGATTCATTGCTGGGATCTGACTGAAAGGTGTCACACAGCACTCACATAACTCCAGCCCTTCTCCAACAGGATTAGCTTGATTCCCTATGAAGTTTCTATCGGTTGTTATACCTACTCCTCAGTTTAAAGATAGAAAACTAGAGGAAGAAACTAAAATCATGATGCGTTGGCACTGACTTATGAATGTCTGGGTCAGGGAATTAAAAATGGACTGTGATCCAAAGCAGAAGTCATCCAGACACAGTACTCATGAAAATTTCTGAAGGGAAAGTTACTGCTTACTTCATATAAATTGTCGAGCATTAGCGGAAAAATCTGAATTGCAGCCATATTTTAGTCAGCAGATTTCTTAACTGGGGTAATCATACAGTTTCAATTCCTATTTTCTTTTCTCCTGGGGGAACAAAGAAATACCCATTGCGTTCTAGCACGTTCACTACCTGCTCTTGATCCTGTGAGAGGAAATAAAGACCTTTGTTTTCAAGTATTGGGCCAGGATTATAAGGATTCTAAAAATCACAACCAAATATGTTCATTTTAGGAAACCAAGCCTGCAGACCTCAGGGAATGCAAAAGTTAATTTGTCCTTTTGTTATCAATTCCCATAAATGTCATCAAAGGAAGAATAAACACCAAAAATTTCATTTTCTTTATTATGACATATGTTCTCTATGACTCCCTAAATAAATAATAATTTTAAACACTATGCCTCAGAAACAGTTATAGGAATCATTTGAAACTGAAGATGTACATAATTTATTCATCATGTATTCCCCCCCGACATCGTTAGTATAACCTTCACAATTGCTAATTAATATTTGCTGAATGTCCAACAGTGGTAAAACATGGAACCAGACAAGGAACAACATTAGGAGAGAACAGAAACCACTAGAAAACAAGAGACCTGTCCAGCTCCTTCCAGACAGCCTGGTGAAGAATAAGACGGCCTATTTCTAACTCCTATTATGAAGTTTAGTGTGACCTTATATAATAGCACATTACAGGGCACCTGGGTGGCTCAGTGGGTTAAAGCCTCTGCTTTCGGCTCAGGTCATGATCCCAGGGTCCTGGGATCGAGGCCCGCATCAGGCTTTCTGCTCAGCAGGGAGCCTGCTTCCCCCTCTCTCTCTGCCTGCCTCTCTGCCTCCTTGTGATCTCTCTCCCGCTGTGAAATAAATAAAATCTTTAAAAAATAATAATAATAATAATAATAGCACATTACATTCTAAACCAAAAGAACTTTTTTTCAGTTTGGAAAATATTCACCATCATGTTGAGCTTCAGGTGGCAGGTTTAGATTTCCAAGTTCAATACCCAATAAATCCTTGATTTTCATTGCACAACCTGGGCAGACAGTTATCAAGGCTATGGACTCCAATGGCCCTGCCCTTCCATAAAGTAATATATCATTGTCTGTAACTTATCATTACCTCTTACGCTAGACATCTCTCTGAGGTGTGCCATACTCACCATTCCCCTCGTCACCTCCTTACAGATAGTCAATTATGGGACCTCTCTCTTTGGGTGACAGGTAGGATAAACTAGAGATTCACACCTCATCTGAAGAGAACCATCCCTAGACTGTACCTAGAGATGAATAAGGTCAAGGAGGTGGCCTTCATTCAAGAGATCCACCCTACAGAGGTCACTACACTTTTTTTTTTAACATTTTATTTATTTATTTGGGAGAGGAAGAGAGCATGAGAGGGGGGAGGTGAGAGGACTCCATCCTGGGACTCCAGGATCATGACTGAGCCCAAGGCAGTTGCTTAACCAACTGAGCCACCCAGGTGCCTGAGGTCCACTATACTTGACGATGACTGATTAATAGGGTGACCATGTGCTTTACCCTTATTTCCAAACCAAGACACCTTTAAAGTTAAAAAAAAAAAAAAACTTGTAATTACACTGGGATGATAGGTGAAAACCAAGATTGTCTCAGAAAAATAGGACATGTGGTTAAAACCAATTAGGCCAAAGAGATCCTCTCTCTGTACACGAGAGAAGCAAGCCAGCAGACCCAGAGAGTGAAAGCAGTGAGCAAAAATCCTGAGGCAGAAGAAAAGGAAGTAGGTAATCATGAATAAACAGAAGAGGTGAGATAGAAATGGAAAAAAAACTTGTCAGTGACATCAGGAAAAGTAGTTAATATCTCAGACACTGTGCTAACAACTTTAGATATCTCATTGCATTTAATTTCCAAAGGAATTCTATGAGATAGCTATGATCACTGTCCACTTTACAGATAAGGTAAGTGAGGATATCTGCTCAAGATCATGCAGCTTGTTAATATTACCCAGGTAACAAAAACAGCTGAGTCATCGTAATGGCAAAATACCAGGGCAAAGGTTCTAAAAATGGTGTGCGCATTCCAGAGGAGTGCCCAAACAAAGTAGTAGAGTCTGGAAGAAAATGCTAGAAATTAAATTTACATTTGTTTAATCTTCTATTTTAAAACTTATTTTTGTGTATGTTCGATATCCAACTCAGTATTATAGCACTAAACGTATATAACGAATAAGTCAACTTACATCTATTACGCTCACTTTCTTTCTGATGGAGCACATGATCAAAATACTGAAAGACGACTGCCCTAGAGTTCCGAACAATGGGTGCCCACTTCTGAGGGGACAGTTCCCACAGTCACCGTGACATCACCAGGACTAATCTCAAACTACTAGTACCAGGGGTGCAGCCATGAGGCCCCGGTTGTGGTGGCCGGGACTGATTTGTGTTCTCCCTCCCTTCTCTATGACAGGCTTTAGCAACAAACTCCCATCAACTCAATTAACTGAGCTTAAAATGTCAAAAGCATCATCTTATACTAGAAGTTTTAAAGGTCCAAAACCAACACTACAAAATAATATGCTTTCAAGCGCAGACATAAAATTATTTTTACCACATGCATCATCCCACAGAATTATAGAACCATGTGTCTACAGTCTTGTTAAAGTATTTAAACAGGGAGGCCATGAGACTGAGTAGGCTCCAGTGGCTTGGTAACCTACAGAAGCAAAAAAACACCTAAGCCAGAGTCCATGCCCTGGAATCCAAGAAAGTAAAATCAATCACAAACAGCCAAGTAGACTTCGCCAAATTGCGAAACACTATAAAAAATAAATCAAATAATCGCTTTGCTTTTGCACCTTCTCTGTAAAAACTTCGCCCCTAGCTCCGTCAGTGGAACACTTCTAACCACTCTGGTGTACTACTGCCCAATTCCCATTGATGTTTACCCAAAAAAAAACCTCAAAATTGTTATGTGCCTCAGTTTACCTTTTAACAGTCTGGAGACTCAAATGCATAAACAGGATTGATAATTAACTACCATGGGTGAACAGTCTCCTTTGAAAAAAAAAAAATTAAAAGATTTCGGCCACCTGGGTGGCTCAGTGGGTTAAAGCCTCTGCCTTGATCCCAGGACCCTGAGATCATGACCTGCATCGGGCTCCCTGCTCGGCAAGGAGCCTGCTTCCTCCTCTCTCTCTGCCTGCCTCTCAGCCTACTTGTGATCTCTCTCTCTCTCTCTCTCTCTCTCTCTCTCTCTCTCTGTCAAATAAATAAATAAATAAAATCTTTAAATAAAAAAATTAAAAGATTTCACTTTAGACATGTAAAAACTCACCTTCATTTCAATAGCCCCCTTTTTTGTAATAAAGTGCTTCTTGCCTACACTAAGTTCCTCAGAATGGTTAAGCTAGTTTCTCCTATTGCATTCACAGTTGAGCTATTGATTAGTTTTCATCTATGTATAATAACTTTTCAAATACATGAAAATGTTTCTTTAGCTCAACTGTTCTTTCTGTAACTGATCCAAATTCATCTCCGATTTTATGCGACTCTTCAGAATTACTCTATGTTGTGATGATGCTTTAGTCAGAGTCCTTAAAAAAATACCTCTTTGGAATGTGCAAGGTGGGAAAAAGAGGGTAGGAGGCAGCTGCTGTGACTCTCCTACTTAAGAATTTGTAGAAATACAAAGACAGTTCTAGAAGTGTCAAGAATAATGACTTATGTATTAATTAGAATCCAAAGGACAATATTAGTTACTATAATTTGATTCTTAAATGCCAAAGGAAATATCAAAGGAAATATTACAAAACCTATGGCTTTTCAAACAGGTTGTTGATATTCTGTGAGCCACATCCAACCCTGCACACAGTCTTCTCTGTGATCAAGGTCTGAAGGCCAAGCTTAAACTCTGGACATCGTAGGCCATTTGCACCATGAGCGCAGAAACAGTATCTGTATTATTTTACAATAAGATCCCCAGTATCTATTGAAATACCTAACATTTCAGAAGGGTTCAATAAATACTTTACAAATAATGAATGATAGAGACATAGAAATTCTCACCTTTCGAAAGAAATACCCCTCCCAAGAAGTAGGTAATGGGCCATATGCATTACGTGAACCAGCTGAAAGAATTTCCTTCTCCTTGTAACAAGACAGATACTCTTTCAAAACTCCCTGGCAGAAATTGAACATGTGTTACATTTAAAAACAAATTCAAATAAGGAGGGTTTTTTTTTCCCTTTCGTCCATGTAAATCAAGCCACAGTAGGAAACCCAGGTATGTTCTAAAACACATTATTCATTTCATCCCAGCATACCTCTTTTTCAAAAGGGCAGGACTAGTCTGTAGCCATCTGCCTTCCCTTAACAGCTGCTATTTAAATTGTGAGGTGTCATACTGTTGTAAATTACATCTTACCTAAGGAAATTACCCTCGCTTTGCAAACACCAGGCAAATCTAGACAAATTAAGTACAAAATTACCAATACTATGAGCTGGCACACACAATCAACCTCATGAAAGGTAAGAACAATGCCTTCAAAGACTCAGACATCATCACAGGTGGTGAAGCAAGACTAAAGGAGAGCATGTAAGACACAGGAATGGCAGCTTTTGGCAAGCCCAGGAACACAGCATGTGACTTCCACACCATCTTTTCTAGAGCTGCCAATGATTACTGCAAACCCTTCCACTAAGCCCATGCAACGTCTGAACTAAAGAAACTCACAGCAAGATAGAGGTCACCAGAATCAACTATGATTACATTAAAACAATAAATATGAAATTTAAAAAAAACTGTCAGCATTTCAAAGAAGCAAGGAAGAAAAGAAGAAAATTTTAACTCTATCTCTCTGATTTCTTATAAGATAAGGGATCTTATAACAAAAAAAAGAAAACCCTCAGTGATCCTACCTTTGCCAGCAGACATGCTAGTTACTTTACACAAATTATTTTATTTCATTTTCAAATAACCCTTGAATGTCTTTATCACCGTCATTTTACAGTGTGTATACTGAGACGGAGAGGGGTTAAGTAACCCCTCAGAGCCACATTCCCAGTAAGTGGCAAAGCCCTATACCTTAAGGAATTCATCATATATAACAAATTAACCTCTCCTCTACATCTAGAATGGACTGATTACGTACCATCCTTTGGAGAACTAAGAGGCACTCACATTATCTGTGTTTGGTGACAGAAGAGGAATCTTGGTGAGAAAGGATAGAATGCAGTGTCTGCCGGTTTCCTAGCAATTGTGTAAAAACCTGTTTTCCAAGATCTGGCAATGCTACTGTTCAGGAAATACCCTAGCAAGAATGTGCCATGGGTCTTTGGCAATCTAGTAAAGCCCTTTGCTCACAATAATATTTTATTACTTAAATATTTTATTACACCACTAATTAAAGGCAATAAATTAGCAAAAATAATGAAACTCATGAAAAAAAGGCTAGTGAAAATAAGATGGAATTTTTTTCTGTCCAAGTTCATGGACTCAGAAAACAATGAGGCATGTACATGTAATTTAGGAATACACATGTGGGTCATAAATAATAAAACCAAAGAAAGGGAATAGTTAACAGAAAAGTGAGGAGAGCAGTTACCTTTGTAGGAAAAGAAAGGGATGGACAGTAAAGTAAGGGGTACAGAGGGGGCTTCTGAGGGACTTGTAGGTTCTAGTTCTTAAGCTGGTTGGCAGGCGTTGCTGTTTTTCTAATAGTACCATTAGTGAAGACTTTCGTTGCTTCTGTCTGGTGACCGGAAGTTGAATAGTGAAACTGTCATCTTTCCACCTTTTTGTTTATCCATGCCTGCAGAAGTGAAGAGGCTTCCTAATAACCTGAAAGATGCCTATGATCGGGTAGAGAGTTCTGCTTGATTCTAAAATCAGAATTAACACACCACTGGACCAAAATACTTAAAAATACTTAAAACCAAGTCTTCAAACCTAGCCTCTATTATATGAAAGGTGAAATTTTGGTATCCATCTTCCCACCCTCAGCTCAATTTGTCCTTAGTGAGAAAGAGAAGGGCTATCCAACTTTGAAGACTTAGTATAAAGCTACAGTAATCAAGATAGTATGATATTTGTGAAAAGTAGAAAAATAGATTAATGGAACAAAACAGAAAGCCCAGAAATAGACACATATGATTACAGTCAACTATATCTTTGACAAAGGAGCAAAGGCAATACATAGAGAAAAGACAGTCTTTTCAACAAATGGTGCTGGGACATCCACACTCAAGAAAAAAAATCTAGACACAGACCTTACATCCTTCACAAAAATTAACTTAGAATGGATTACAGACCTAAATGCAAAATGCAAAACTATAAAACTCCTAGAAGATAGCATAGGAGAAAACCTAGATGACCTTGGGTATGGTGATAACTTTTTAGGTATAATGCCAAAGACACAATCCATGAAAGAAAGAATTGATAAGCTGAACTTCGTGAAAATTAATAATTTCTGCTCTGCAAAAGACCCTGTCAGGAGACTGGGAAGACAAGTTTCAGACTGAGAGAAAATATTTGCCCAAAAAAACACCATATCTGATAAGAGACTATTATCCAAAATACACACACACAAAAAAAACAAAACTCATAAAACTCAACAACAAAAAAGCAAATGGCCCAATTAAATACCAGGAAAAGTTCTAAAGAGATGCCTCACCAAAAAAAAAGATACACAGATAGTATTATACCATATGAAAGGATGCTCAACATCATATGAAATATCCAAATTAAAACAACAATGAGCTACAACTACACACCTATGAGAATGCCCCAAATCCAAAACACTAACATCATCAAATGCTGGCAAGAATGTGGAGCAACTCATTGGAACTCTCATTCCCTGCTGATGGGAATGCAAAATGGCATAGCCACTTTAAAAGACCATTTGGTGGTTTCTTACAAAACTAAACACACCCTTAACATCTGATCCAGAAATCATGCTCCTTGGTATTTACCCAAATGAATTGAAAACATATGTCCACACAAAATCTGCACACAGATGTCTATGGTAGCTCTATTTATAACTGCCAAAATTTAGAAGCAACCAATATGTCCTTCAACAGATGAATGGATAAAGAAACTATGGGACATGGACTATAATTCAGACAATGGACTATTATTCAGCACTAAAAAGAAACGAGCTCTCAAGCCATGCTAAGACTTGGAGGAACCTTAAATGCATATACTAAGTAAAAGAAGCCAGTCTGAAATGGCTATATACTGTATGATTTCAATTGCATGGCATTCTGAAAAAGTCAAAGCTGTAGAGAAAGCAAAGGCTAAGAGGCTAGAATGGGAGAAAATATTTGCAAATCATATATCTGACAAGGGAGTAATATTCAAAATATATAAGGAACTCATGCAACTCAATAACAAAAAGAAAAAAGAAAAAAACAATCTGATTAAAAAATTAGCAGAGAATCTGAATTGACATTTTCCCAAAGAAAACACATAAATGGCCAAAACAGGCACATGAAAAGGTGCTCCACGTCACTAGTCATCAGGGAAATGCAAATCAAAACCACAATAGATATCACCTCACACCTGTTAGAATGGCTACCAAAAACACAAGTGATAATAAGTGTTGGTGAGGATGTGGAGAAAAGGGAACCATTGTGCACCACTGGTGGGAATGTAAATTGGTGCAGCCACTATGTAAAACAGTTTGTAGGTTCCTCAAAAAATTAAAAATAGAACTACCAGGGAGCCTGGGTCACTCAGTCAGTTAAGCATCCGACTCTTGGCTCAGTTCAGGATCTCAGAGTTGTGGGATGGAGCCCTGCCATCAGACACCGTGCTCAGCAGGGCATCTGCCTGAGATTCTTTCTCCCTTTCCCTCTGCCCCTCCCCCCACCCCATGCATGCTCTCACTCTCTCTCTATATATAAAATAGTAAATAAATCTTTAAAAATAAAATAGAACTACCATATGTGATCCAGCAATCTCACTTCTAGATATATATCTGTAAGAAACGAAATCACTTTAAGAGATATCTGCACTGAATTATTTATAATATCCAAGAAATGGGAACAACCTAAGTGTCTATCAACTGATGAATGGATTTTAAAAATGTGGTATATATCACATACAATGGAATGTTATTGAAATGGAATATTAATGGAATATGTGATAGAGTATTATTCAGCCATTAAAAAGGAAGGGAACCTTGCCATTTGTGATAATAAGGATGAACTTTGAGGACATTATGCTAAGTGAAATAAGTCAGACAGAGAAAAGAAAATACTGTATAATCTCACTTACATGTGGAATATAAAAACACTGAAGCCATAGAAACAGACAACAGATTAGTGGTGGCTGTGGTGGGAGGGGGGTAGGGAGAGTACATGAAGTCAGTCAAAAGGCACAAACTTCCAGTTATAAGATAAATAAATTCTGTACAGCTAATGTACAGCACAATAACTATAGTTAACAGTACTGTACTGTATATTTGAAAGTTGCTAAGAAAGTAAATCCTAAAAGTCCTCATTGACAAGGGGGTCACTTGACTGGCTCAGTTGGTGGAGCATGCAACCCTTGATCTCAGGGTTATAAATTCAAGCCCCACTTATAAGAATAAAATCTTGGGGAAAAAAAAAAGAATAAAATCTTGGAGTGCCTGCGTGGCTCAGTCAGTTGAGCGTCTAACTCTTGGTTTCAGCTTGGGTCGTGATATAGGGGTCATGGGATCGAGCCCCACCCTGAGCTCCATGCTCAGTGTGAAGTCTGCTTGAGATTCTCTCTGTCCCTCTCCTTCTACCCCTCCCCCAACTCGCACACACTCTCTCTCTCTCTCTCAAATAAATAAAATATTTTTTAAAAATCTTTAAAAAAAAGTTCTCATCACAAGAAAATAATTATAACTGTGTGGGGTAATGAATGTTAACTAAACTTATTATGGTAATCATTTTGATATATATCTACACACATCCAATCATGTTGTACATCTTCAACTAATGCAATTTTGTAGGTCAATTGCATCTTAATAAAACTGAGGGGAAAAGGATCAGGGGTTGAGAGGTTTAGAATGGAGGGAAGGATGAACAGGTAGAGCACAGAAGATTTTTAGGGCATGGAAACTACAGTGTGATAGTATAATGGTAGATACACATCATTATACATTTGTCAAACTCCACAGAACATACACCAGCAAGAGTGAACCTTAGTGTAAAGTGTGGACTTTGGGTGATAATGATATACCAATATAGGTTTATGAATTGTAACAAATGTACCACTCTGGGTAGTGGCACACACATATCTATACACAGACACATACACACACAGGTATACGTTATATCTTTGAATGTATGCTTTATTTCACAGTAGAAGTTTCTTAAAAGTTAGGATATCATGACTTCAAAGATAAATAATTATAATGAATTTGTAGCAATATAGGAAAGTACTTTAAAAAGTGAATGAAAAAAGCAGAATATAAATCTGTTAAGCCTTAAGAAGAATGGAATTAGCCTTGGAAAACATCCCCAAGGGCTGAACTGAGCCCTTTGTAGGTGGCAAAGCCCAAGGTGTGGCAAGGACAACCACAGGGAGGAGACAAACAGGAGGAAGCTGATGTGGTCTAATATTGGCAGCTCCTGTCTTTCCTCTTCCCTCTCTACTCCTCCAACAAGTGATAATTATCCAGCAAGAGGAGTACCTTTGCCCTCTCGCTTTCTTACTCCTCCGGCTTTTTGTTTCAACTGTAAAATGATCCTAATGCCCGGGGCACCTGGGTATCTCAGTGGGTTGAGAATCCCACACTTGATTTCAACTCAGGTCATGATCCAAGGGTTGTGAGATTGGGCTCCGCGCTGGGTGTGGAATCAGCTCAAGATTCTCTCTCCCTCTCTCAAAAAAAAAAAAAAATCTAACTGCTAAACACGCTAAATCTGCCCTTCCACCAGAAAGCAGAAAACTGATCATGGGCCCTGAATTGTGAATTGGGGATTGGGACACTGACTGAACAACTAGAATCTGCACCAAATAGTAGCTCCTAGTAGTCTGCAATGACAAAAAGTATGTTCTGCTCTTTTTTTTTCATTGTACTAATAATTTTTTTTTTACTTGAGATAGCCTAACATAATTAAAGGAAAATATTGCAAAACATAAAACAATGAATCTTTATTAAAAACAAAATGTTATATAGTAACAATAAAGGTAGGTACATTGTTGGGGTATTTTTTTAATTTTTAATGATGAAATACTCCAAATATATGGAAAAACTGTTAACAAAAAATAAAATATTCCAGACTTATTTATTAGTCAGTAACTGAGTACCTAGTATGTGCCAAACACTATTCTTGTTGGGGATGAAAAATGAACAAAACAGTTATATTTTCTCCCTTTGTGAAGCTTTTCCTTTGGTAGGGGAAATGTAGCCCATGAACATGTATAGGAAAGTACACAGTTCTTTTTAATGGCATTGATACTTCATGGTTTGCTAACCCATCCCTAAGTTGTTGATTATTTTTATTGTTTTCCCTTTTTACCTATAATGAGGAACACAGTTCTAAAATTTTTTCTGCAAATTCCTTGGCCACTTCCGGACTACTCTAAAACCCAACTGGAACAGAGGTTTTGACTAAGATTATCAGGCCTTTCCATCTAAATCTGTTGTCAGATCAGACCATAAGGAAACTCTGACTGAACTAAGAACACTTCTTTGTATAAGTGGAACTTTAGCAATACCCAAGAATTTGGTGTGAAAGCCCAACAAAGTAGCCAGTATTTCCTATGGGACACACATCGAAATTGTCCTCAAACAACCCCCATTCTGTATTGACTCAACAAACTATGTTAATTATACATTTTATGAGTTAACAATACATTTTATGAGCAAGTTCATCACTGAATGTGTACGCATGAGCAAGTAGAGATGGAACTTTATTATTCAACACTTTATTATTTAACACTTTATTACTTAACACTTTATTATTTAACTTTATTATTTAACACTTTAATTCTTTGCTTGCTGGTTATTTTATATTTTCCTCCCTTAGCCAAAGCCTTACAAAGTATGTCTGGTTCATCTAACAGCTTTCCAGAAAGTCTGTGCCAATTTATAGATTCTCCTTTAGTGTGAGAGTCCCTAGTTCCACAAAGCCCCACTCTCTCTCTCTCTGTCTCTCTTCGTACATAGCCTTTCTTAAAACTTACAATTTTTACATATCTTGGCTTACTAGACAGACAAAATGGTACACCAAATTGTTTCAACTTGGTAATTATTTGTGAGTTTAACATTTTATCACATGTTAGCTCCACACCTTCTGCTTTTATAAAAGTTTTATTCATGTATAGTTTATTTACCATTAAATTCATTCCTTTAAAGTGTATAATTCAGTGGTTTTGGTGTATTCATAGAGTTGTGCTAACAGCCCCATAAACGAATTTAAGAATATTTTCATCACCTCAAAAAGAAACTTGTACTCAACACCGTCAACCCTATGTCCTTTCCCCCCATCCCTAGGCAATCACTGATCTATTTTCTGTCTCTACATATTTGCCTATTCTAGACATTTCATATAAAGAGGATCCTACAATATCTTTTGTGACTGGTTTGTTTCATTTACCATAATGTTTTCAAAGTTCATCCATGTTATAGCACATTTAAGTACTTCATTAGTTTTTATGGCTAAATGGCTTTTTATGGCTAAAATATTCCGCTGAAGGGATATATCATGTTGTATTTACCCATTCATCAGTTGATGGGCCCTTGGGTTGTTTCCACTTTGGGCTATTATAATTAATGCTGCTATGAACATCTCTGTACAAGTGTTGGGTGGATAAGTTTTCATTTCTCTTGGGTATATACCTAGGGATGGATTTGCTGGGTCGCACAGTAACTCTATTTCAGCTTTCTGGGGGAACTTCTGGATTCTTTTCTAAAGTCAGGTACCATTTTACATTCCCACCAGCAGTGTATAAGGGTCCTAATACTCCACATCCTCACCAACACATGCTATTATCTGCCTTTGTGATTACAGCCATCATCCTTGCAAGCGTGAACTGGTATTTGTTGTAGGTTTTATTTGCGTTTCCCAGATGACTAATGACATTTAACATCTTTTCATGTGCTTACTATTTTTATATCTTGTTTTGAAGATATATCTATTCAGATTCTTTGCCCATTTTTCAATTGGGATATTTATCTTTTTAGTATTGAGTTGTAAGAGATTTTTATATATTCTAGATACAAGTCTCTTCCAGATACATGATGTGCAGTATTTTCTTCCAGACTGTGTGTTGTCTTTACACTTCCTTGATGTTGTCCTTTAAAACACAAAAGTTTTTAATTTGATGAAGTCCAATTTATCATTTTGTTGTTGTTATTGTAGTGGCTTGTCCTTTTGGTGTCAGAACTAAGAAATCATGAAATAACCCAAGGTCACAAAGATTTACTCCTATGTTTGCCTCTAATAGTTTGTTTTAACTCTTATATTAACTCTATGATGTTCTTTGAGTTAGCTCTTGTGTATGGTCCTTTCAGCTTTTTTTATCATTTTATTTTTTTCATCATGATAAGTGTACTCTTAATCCCAATTTCTATTTCCCCCATCCCCCAACTCACCTCTCCTCTGATAACCATCAGTTTATTCTCTATAGTTAAGAGTTTGAGTGCGTGTTTGTCTCTCTCTCTTTTCCTTTGCTCTTTTGTTTTGTTTCTCAAATTCCATATATGAGTGAAGTCATATGGTAGTTGTCTTTCTTTGACTGACTTATTTCACTTAGCATTTATACTCTCTGGCTACAATAAACACAGGGCTGCCTGCATCCCTCTGAATTAGTGTTTTTGTATTTTGGGGGGGGGGTAAATACCCAGTAGTGTGATTACTGGATCATAGGGTAGTTCTATTTTTAATTTTCTGAGGAGCCTCCATCCTATTTTCCACAATGGCTGCACCAATTTGTATTCCCACCAACCGTGAAAGAGGGTTCCTTTTTCTCCACATCCTCACCAACACTTTTTATTTCTTGTTTTTTATTTTAACCATTCTGATAGGTGTGAGGTGATATCTCATTGTGGTTTTGATCTCCATTTCCCTGATGATGAGTGATGTTGAGCATTTTTTCATGTGTCTGGTGGCCATCTGTATGTCTTCTCTGGAGAAATGTCTGTTCATGTCTTCTGCCCATTTTTTTTCTTGGATTGAGTTTTTTTGGTGTTGAGTTGTATCAGTTCTTTATATATTTTGGACAATAAATCTTTATTGGATATGTCATTTGCAAATATCTTCTCTCATTCAGTAGGTTGTCTTTTGTTTTGTTGATCATTTCCTCTGCTTTGCAGAAGCTTATTCTGATGTAGTCCCAATATTTTATTTTTGCTTTTGTTTTCCTTGCCTCAGGAAACATATCTAGAAAAATGTTGCTATAGCTGAGGTCAGAAAAATTAGAAAAATTACTTCCTGTGCTCTCTTCTAGGATTTTTATGGTTTCAGATCTCACATTTGGGTCATTAACCCATTTTGAGTTTATTTTTTGTGTATGGTGTGAGAAAAGTCCAGTTTCATTCTTTTGCATGTAGCTTTCCAGTTTTTCCAACACCATTTCTTGAAGAGACTTTTTCCTGTTGCACATTGTTCCCTCCTTTGTTGAAGATTAACTGACCATATAATCATGGGTTTATTTCTGGGCTCTCTATTCTGTTCCATTGACCTATGTGTCTATTTTTGTGCCAGAACCACACTGTTCTGATTACTACAGCTTTATAGTATAACTTGAAATCTGAGATTGTTATACCTTCAGTTTCACTCAGCTTTTTCAAGATTGCTTTGGCTATTCAAGATCTTTTGTGGTTCATACAAATTTTAAGATTATTTGTTCTAGTTCTGTGAAAAACACTGTTTGTATTTTGATAGGGATTGCATTAAATTGATAGACTCCTTTGGGTAGTATGGACACTTTGACAATATTTGTTCTTCCAAACCATGAGCATGAAATACCTTTCCATTTGTTTGTGTTGTCTTCAATTTCTTTCATCAATATTTTACAGTTTTCAGAGTACAGAAAACTTTTCACTTTTGGTTAAGTTTCACCCTTGGTTAAGTTTATTTCTAGGTTATTTTATTAATTTTGGTGCAATTATAAAAGAGATTGTTTTCTTACTTTCTCTTTCTGTTACTTCACAATTAGTGTATAGAAATGCAATGGATTTCTGTGTATTGATTCTGTATCTTAAGACTTTACTGAATTATCTTACCAGTTCTAGTATTTTTTTGGTGGAGTCTTCCGGGTTTTCTATATATAGTATCATATCATCAGCAAATAGTGAAAGTTTACTTCTTCCTTACCACTTTGAATGCCTTTTATTTTTTTTCTTGTCTGATTGCTGTGGCTAGACTTCTAGTACTGTGTTGAATGAAAGTGGTGAGATTGGATATCCTTGTCTTGTTCCTGATCTTCAGGGAAAGGCTCTCAGTTTTTCCCCATTAAGGATGATATTAGCTGTGGGTTTTTCATATATGGGCTTTATTATGTTGATGTGTGTTCTCTCTAAACCTACTTTGTTAAGGGTTTTTTATCATGAATGGATGCTGTACTTTGTCAAGCACTTTTTCTGCATCTATTGAAAAGATCATATGATTTTTATGCTTTCTCTTGTTGATGTCAAGTATCACACTGATTGATTCATAAATATTGAGCCACTCTCGCATCCTCAGAATAAATCCCACTTAATCATAAATGATTTTTTTCATGTATTGTTGGATTTGGTTTTAAAGCAACTTCTTGAATTTGTGCTTGCTCTCTAGTAACAGCAATATTTGGCTTCCAGCACACTCCCTGGAATTCTCACCTGCCTGTGCTGCCTCCAGACATTCAAGCCAGCCTCACATTGGCAGTGAAAAAACTTAAAATTTCTGAGCCTGAGATAGAAAGCTATCATGATATGAAACAACTCTAGTTTTTTTATTCCTACTAAGCTAAACAAATGTGTGTATATGTCTGTGTAAAAAAAGAATGGGTTTTCCAAATATAAAATTGATAAATGACCACTTAAAAAAATGGGAAAATCTAAAGAGTATAAAGAAAAAAAAATTCCACCTCTATTCATGCCCAAAGGTTAACTATGTTTATCATTTTGGTGTATACCCTTAGAGAGACAGGGAGTCAGATACATTTATCAAAATACATGCTTATACAGGCATATCATATTTTAGGTAACTGGAAATGTATTTACATAAACGTATATAAAATATATACAGTTCCCATAAAGCCTTTTTTACACCTCACATCTTTTAATGTCATTAAATATTACCTTGAAAACATTAAATTCCCACTTAGGACACATAATGACATATAAATCTTTTTCCTCCTTTTGTATATTCATTCCCTCCATTAAAAGTATTACTGTGATAAACCCTGCATCTCATATGCTTCTTAAAATTTTATTTGGTTCTATAATCTTTATACTTATAAATTCAATTTTTCACAAATATGCATCACAGGCCTATCTTACCATAGGCACAATACTATGGATTCCATGCTGAACCTTGAAAAGCACACAGAAAATAGATATTTCTCCTGTTCCCTCTTTTTGTTCTGCCTCCTTGGTATACCTGTTGGCATCCTGACTTCTAATTACTTTTCCCAACCACAGTTCTTGCCTATTCCCTGTCTATCCACTGCTTTTAACACATGCCTTTTCCCATAGCTCAGTGAAATTTATTCCTAACTCTCGCTACCTTACTGTTCCTTTAGCAAACAGTTCTCAAACTCGTTAGTCTCAAGGCCCCTTTACATTCTTAAAAATTACTGAGAACCCCTATAAGATTTCCTTTTGTGGGCCATTTCTACCTTATTTACCATACGACAAATTAAACTGAGAACTTTCAATGCAGGAAACCACAAGCACATATTTCATTAGCCAATAGAAACGTGACACCACCACACTTCATGTGGTCTCCAGAAAGCTCCACTATCCACTCAAGAAAGAGTGAGAGTGAAAGGCAAGTAATGTCTTAGTCTCATTATGAAAAAATTTTTGATCTTACAGACTGTCCTAAAAGGATCTTGAGGACCCCAAGCTACAGAATAACAAGAAGGTCTTTGTCCTTCAACCTCTTCTGTTACCTGATTCACATTGTGCATTGACCATCTCTCAAGGCCTGTGGCAACCACAAGGGGACTGTCTTCAGCTAGCCTGGTTGTCATACACCATGATGACACGGGTCACAGGACATGTGTAATAAGTGCTCCTGGGTGCCCTTGCTTTCTCTGTAAAAAGTGATCAGTTTCCAAGTCCCAAAGGTTTTATTCACCTAAGTCAGTGTTTCTAGGCTATTTATAAGTTCTAGGCTACTTAAGTGATAAAACCTTGAATTCCAGGTTGTTGAATAAATTTTACTTAGGAGGGCAAGAAAGGGACAGGCAATATAACCAAAGAAGCCTCTAGAACAGTGCTACCCATCCTTTGTGTTAGGATGAGAGTAGGGAATGATCCTGTTCTCCTGGCTTACGTATGCATAAGCCAATTAATGGCAAATACCAGCTTCTCATTTTACTAGCAGTGTTGGCCAAGTATGTAGAAAGAAAATAAGGTGAGAAAGAAACAGGAATTAAAGAACTTCCATTGTTAATGTCTTAAGTGAAAATATTAGTTATGCTCAATCAGATGCTTTTTGCTTTGTTTTTATGTTTGCCCACAGGACGGTCACAATGTTTTTTTAACATGACATTTCAGGTATCAGATTTTTTTCTTTTATACAACATTACAGAACGTAACTCCCAACCCAGCCACACAATTAACTTTGTTTTTGTTTTTTTTAAGATTTTATTTATTTGTTTGTTTGCTTATTTATGTATTTATTTAGAGAGAGCACACGAGCGAGAGCACAAGCAGGGGCCGTGGCAGGCAGAGGCAGAGGGAGAAGCAGGCTCCCCACTGAGCAAAGAGCCTGAGGCGGGGCTCGATCCCAGGACCCCGGGATCATGATCTGGGCCGAAAGCAGACAGTTAACTAACTGAGCCACCCAGGCGACCCACAATTAACTTGGTTTAACTCCGTTCCTTCTAATATTGATCTGCATCAAGGTATCTAGTTATGCAGATATAATCGGAAGGAACGTTGCATAACAAGCTTTCTACAACAATGATAGCTGCACTCGTACTTCATGAAGTATATCTAAGTAGAATCAGAGGGACAAATTCCCATTTCTAAACAGGAGTTGAAACTTCTGGCATTTAGAAAATACTAGTCTAAAAGCCAGTTTTAGCCTCCCTATACCTATGATTTCAAGATAGGACACTCTCAGATAACCTATTATTTCCTGGTTCCACATGTCCCTTGAGAGACTCTGGGAAATTTAAGTTTCACTACCTCTAACTCCATCCAGTGGATGACTGCCACACACATGCACAAACGCGCACACACACGCAGCAGCCAGTCATGTAGCAAAACATTAGAGAAGTACAGAGACTCAATGAGTTCCTGGGGACCCACTACTTTCATTTTCAGGACATCTCTCTCTCTTTGTAGGGGTCACCAGTTGCAAAAGACAAGCAAGTTCAGGAGAAACAAGGGTGAGTCAGTGGTACATTGCCAAGTGAGGTTGGATCTCTACTTTTGAGGGCTGCTTTCTTAGGTTTTTACGTTATTCTCTAAAAGACAAAGTTTCCAAACTACTTCCAAGCATTTGTAAAACAAACAATGCCACCTGCCAGCACCTGTTTGCTTTACTCTGAAATTGCTGTGTTTACCTTGAAAACCACAAAATGTAAACAAAGGCACCTGAACAGAGAAGATCTTTAAATGGCTCACTCACTAAATCAACACCTGGGAAGGAAAGGCAGTTTACTTGAACTTGAATACATAATGTACAAATCTTTTATCTTAGGGGTAGCTTAAATAAGTTAATGATTAGTAAGCTTTATGGAGATACACAGAGACTTTCATAAACAAAATATAACTTGTATTAATTTATTTAATACTCATAAGTGAGCGAAACAAGGGCCACCTACCATAAACCACAGAAGTACAATCTTAATTCACATACACTTCCACTTACCAAATATATATATGACATTCTCTGACATGTAGATAGTTTATGCTATAGAGCATGAGAAAATTGAAGTGATTTGACTTCTTAACATGCCTTTTAATATGCTTACTAGACAGGATAAGAGAAATGGTTTAAAAATCACTAGTTTTGGGGCACATGGGTGGCTCAGTCAGTTGAGTGACAAACTCTTGATTTCTGCTCAGGTCATGATCTCAGGGTCATGAGATGGAGCCCTGCGTAGGGCTCTGCATGCAGCAGGGGGGTCTTCTTGAGATTGACTCCCTCTGTGCTCCCCCCACACACTCTTTCTCTCTCTCTCTCTCTCAAAGAAATAAATAGATCTCTTTAAAAAAAAATCACTCCTATTTACTTCCCTGAAGAGTTTTTGAGTGAGCCATAGTTTCAGGTCTACAAACAGTCCATGCTTCTTACCATAATGTGTTCCTGGAAACTACATTATAAAAAGAATGCACTTTCTATAGGAAATTCCACCAGAGTAAAATAATTCAGTTACTTTCCTAAGGAATACAAAGTTAATAAAAAATATTACATAGGTAGAAAAACTCTAACCCTCCAGATCATTTAGAAGAGCAAACATCCTATAAAAGTGACTAAAATAAAGTGATTAAATGGTAACATAAGGATCATTCTTTTCCCCAAAATTAATACTGTATCATGTAAATATCTGAAGACCTCACCAAGGACAAACAAAGAGATCTGAAAGAATAAGGTCTCTCTCCACCTTCCCACACAGCCAGACGTAGAGGCAAAAAAAATAATCACACAAGTGTAGAGTGGGGAGACTTCATTTTTTTTTTTTTTCAGTGAAATCAAGAGAGTACTCCTGGGTCAACATAACATTTAACCACCTCAGGGCTACTCTATTTTGAGTTGGCTAAATTCATCCCTCCTGCCTCAGCCTTTTCCAGAATGGCATATCAATGCAGTCATACATTACATAGCCTTTTGGGACTGCCATCTTTCACTTAGATAACACTTTTGGGATTCATTTGTGTTGTTGGGCATATCAGTCCTTCAATCCTTGTTACTACTGAGTAAAGTTCTATTAATGTGGATATACCACTGTATGTATTGGTTATCCATTGACCAGTTGAGATTTTAATTGTTTCCAGTTTTTGCTATAAACATTCATGTACAAATCTTTGTGTGAACTTAATTTTTCACTTTTAATTAATACCCAAGAGTGAAATTTGGGGGTCATATAGTATGTGCATATTGAACTTTATTTAAAAAACTGCCAAACTTTCCAAAATGGCTGTAGCATCTTGCATACCACCAGCCATGTATGAGAGTCCTAGCTGATCTGCCTCCCTGTCAACACTTGGTATTTTCAGTATCTTTTTTTTATTTTAGCCACTTTTTGTAGTGGTACTTTATGGTGGCTCTTGATATTGTGATGTTTTCTTCTGGCACCTTAAATATCAATATTCCCAGGGATTCCAATTAGGGTACTCTTTTCTTCTCGCTCTCAGTTTTATATTCAGTCCAAATTTTAATAAACATCAAACCTCTACTTTCCCATCTAGATTTCTGAGCCTCCAGGTCAATATATCCAGCAATCTTCTAAATCTACTTCTCTGCCAGAAAGGATGCCAGAACCAAGTTCTTTACTGTGGTAAACTGTAAAGAGGCCATAAACTCTTCCCGTCCCTGTAGGCACGTCCTGTTGCTGGTGACTCTGGAGCTCTGCCTATCAAAAGGCACAATGTCTCCATTTTTTGCATCTGAACTTTTTTCATCTCACAATGAGTAAATGTGACAAAAGCAGCGGTTTGAACAGTAATGAGCACTGGTGTTTGTCCTTTCTTGCTGTTGTCATACTATCCTTATGTGAAGAATCTGAGCTAACCTGCCAGGCAGTAAGGGACACATGGCCCAGCCACTCCCATCAACAACCTATCCACTGACAGATATGTGGATGAAACCATCCTAGACCATCCAGCTGCAAAATACTCACAGATACATGAGCAAGTTCAGCAAAAATCAGCCAGTCAGCTCAGAACCAAGGAATCAGCCAATGAACCACAGATTCATGAATTAAACAAATGGATGGTAAGTGAGTCACTCAGTTTGGTGCTGTTTTGACAGATAGTAAGAAAGAAAGAGTTGATACAACTACCTTCCCCTATCGAGTAGTTTCTTTCATATTCCATATCTTAATACATGCTACTACAATCTACTACAATCTGAAACCTGGGAGAATTCTGGAACATATGCTCTCCCTCACCTCTACCGCCCGCCCCACTTCCTCATACAATTAGTCACCAAGCCCTAATATGGTCAAATACATCCCCTTCTCACCATCCATAGCTACTAGCTGAGTCTGTTATCAAATTTTCTAGACTATTTTTAATAGCCTCCTCGTTGATATCCCATCTTATATTTCCAACCTCTCCATGTAAAAGAACAGTCTTTTAAAATTTCAATTCTGATCATGTCTCAGACCAGCTTAAAACTCTTTAATAGTCCTCCACTGTCTTAACATAAATACCAAATACCTTAGTCAGCATACAAGGCCATAAGACATCTCACCTTCCTCCAAGCTCATCTCTGCCACTCTTCCACATTCTCCTAAGCTTTAAACACTCTTAAAAGCCACAAACACAAAGGGGCCATGCCACTGCACTGCTCTCCACCTCAGCCAGAAATGCTTCTTTCTCCTCGACCCCCTCCTTTCCACCTGATTAACAACCACTCATTCTTCCACAGCTCCACCTCACCTCCATTCTTCTGCATTCCTAAATCAATTATAATCCTCTTCGCTGTGCTTCCAAAGCCCCTTGGCCTTAAAAGCAACACAGTTAATGGTTAAGGGTCTGGATTTCAATCATAGCTTTGCTTCCTTTTCATTATATAACCTTGAGCAAGTTACTTAACTTCTCCAACCTCAATTTCCTCAATTTTCCTCCAACCTTATTCCTCAGGCATAAAATGGGGTGTGCCAGAGAATGTTATCCCTCATCCCCAATATCCATTCTCTTCTTCCTTTTAGTAACAGATCTCCTGAGTTTAGGTCAGCTATCAGCCCACTAACCACCATATTCCTCAGCCTCTTTGCAGCAAAATGTAACCATACGTGTTTGTTTCCTGTGGCCACCATAATATATGGCTACAGACTTGGTGGCTAAAAACAACAGAATTCTATTCTCTTGTCGTTCTGAAGGCCAGAAGTCCAAAATCAAGATGTTGACAGAGACATATTCCCTCAGAAGGATCTAGGAAACAAACCTCTCTTGTCTCTTCCAACTTCTAGAGGCCCCAGGTATTCCTTGGCCTGTGGCAACATAACTGCTTGCTCTGTGTCTGTCTTTACATGGCCTTCTCCTCTGTGTGTGTGTCTTCTCCTCTTCTGTCTCTTACATGGACACTTGTCATTGGATATGGAGCCCACCTGGGCAATCCAAGATGATCTCATCTCAAGATTCTTAATGTAATTACATTTGCAAATATTCTTTCTACCTTACTAATAAGATAATATTCATAGGATCTAGGTATTAGGATTTACCTTTTGGGGGCCACCATTCAACCCAATATGCTATGTGACAATGAAATATGTGGAAGTGATATATGAGGTTCTAGATGTTCCTGAAAGAAAAATCTACTTGCCCTGGATTCCTTTTATCCCCTTTCTTTCTTTCTTTCTTTCTTTCTTTCTTTCTTTTTTAAGATTTTATTTATTTGAGAGAGACAGAGAGAAAAAACAAGCAAGGAAAGAGACAGAGGGAGAAGCAGACTCCCCGCTGAGCAGGGAGCCTGACACGGGACTAGATCCCAGCACACTGTGATCCTGACCCAAGTTGAAGGCAGACACTTAACAAACTGAGCTACCCAGGTGCCCTTTCCCCTTTCTACTGACTGGGAAATGGTGACTACTGGAACAACTTTGGGAGCCATGCGTTGAGGATGGTAGAGTTGCCAAGATGGTTCTGATCCACTCACCTAGGAACTATGAAATGAGAGAGAAATAACTTCTATCTTATATAAGCCTTTGGTGGTTGTCTAATTCATGCAGATAATAATGTTGCAGTAATAATACATACTTCTTAGGGTTATGTGAGCACCACATGGATTAACAGAATATGAAGCATTACCTGACATATAGTAAAAACTAAATAAATGTGACATCTGCAGTGGTAGCAGCAGAGAAGGCTTGGTCACATTTAAGTACCATGGCTAACTTTTGTATCTCCTAGAAGACCAAATGTATTGGGGTAAATGGCTTAGTGCTTTCATCTCAGCATTATACCTAAAGAATGTCAATCATTCTGTTACTGTTTGAAAATAAGATGCTGTTCAGCTTTGCATACGAACTATTACCCTAGGAACTACTTTCATGAAAAGGTTCATCCTCAGCCTGAAACACCTAGATCTCTCTTCCCTGTGGGTACAAATTTTTTGAGCTATAGGTCAAATGCTATCTTTATTAAGAAACTTTCCTCATCTCACAAAACAGGAAATTAAAATCTCCATCCTCCTACAATACCTTCACCACACCTTTTTATTTAGCTTTTATCGCGTCTACCTTGTACTATAATTGTTTATATATACGTCTTATCTCCCTCATTAGATTATAAATTCCTTGAGAGCAGCATTCATTTCTGACTCGTTTGAGCCATACCAACAAGTTCACATGCTGCATTACACACAATGGATATTGAATAAATCTCTACTAAATGTATCCCAAGACCTCATAATGTTGAAGAACAAACAAACTTGACTCACCACCTAGTTAGGAGCTGTGTGACCTTAAACATGTTACTTTACTTCTCTAAAGTGTAGTTTTCACATTTGTAAAATGGGGCTATTGAGAATCAAGGTAACATGGATAAAGGCTGACATAAGCACTCAAAGTTAAGAAATTCAACATTTAGAACTTTCTTTCTCAGAAAGAGTAATCTTGGCTATTAAAATTCTCACAAGGGGTATTTATTCAATGTTTATGAAGAATGTAGATACACAACTAACTTCATACTCAATACTGGAAGGGAGACTTTTACACAAGAGCTACCAGCATAGGAAAATCGGTCTGTGGAGAGAAGATTAGAAAGTGGGGGTGTCACAGCTGTCCTAATACCACGAAACATGCATATGACAAGTGTTCATTTTCTGCCCATCAGTTCTTATTCTTAAGGGAGAAAACTAAATTTCACAACTTAGAGCCACAAATCAAAGTTCGTGTACCATATTCATTTTAGATACATAATTAATTGTGTGAGTGCTGGCCTACATAGCCAATTCATGAGGCTTCCAGAGTAGTCCTATCTGACCGTTGAGAACCACAGCAACTTCCTCCATTAGAGACTGAAGCATCTTACAGCGCAGATCCTTTGCAATCCTGACTAGCTCCAACAGAAGAAGCAGAGGAAAAGCAGTCTATTTTCATTTCATCCTATGGCCCTTCTCTAAACCTCACTGAGAAGAGTAAACTTATTATCCAATCTCCATTGCCGCTTAGAGTTTAATAATAGGGACTTAGCTGTAGAAGGTTCTTACTATGATGACGTACCACAAATACACAGGATCAGTGCAACAGTAACATGCAACTAGAGATTTTAAAGATTTTTCAGTATAAATCATGTAACTGTTGGCTTGGAAATCCATTGGAATTTTCCAATCCATTGGAAATCCATTGTAGGACACCACAAAATGCTATAACCTAAATAAACTTCACTCGATACATGTAGAAGTTTTCATCTTCAGCTATTCACCCTATAGATTAATATGTTTGACTGCACCCTTGACACCAATGAACTTAAATCTAGAGGAGTAAAATTTAAGACTATAACGATGTAACAGGTCTACACATTGCTTTATTATAAAACAACTAATCAGCCAGCAACTTTGTTATATGCTGGGTGGTATTAAGACCCCCAAAAAGTATCTGACGACAGGCCTGAAATTATATTGCCTTTAAGAATTATAATTTTTTCTAGAACTTTATTTATTCTTTCAACAAAAATTAACTCAGCACTAACAACATGCAAAGCACTGTTCTTGATTTTGGTAATTCCCCAGAAGGCCAGGTTAACACAGTCTTTACCCTCATACAGTTTATAGCCTAATGGCAGGTCTTTCAAATAAAGAAACAGGTGCAACTTCAGAGCATGCACAAGTGGTGTGACTATGTGTCTTCAGGCACAAGTTCACTGACAACTACAATGGACAGTTTCCAGCATGCTGACAGCCTCCAACCTCCAGTTCTTCCATCCCTCTTCTCTTCATGAGAGCTTTCCCTGACACTTGAAGAACTTGCTTAGGTATAAGCAGGATCAGCCCAGAAGTGTGTTGGGGAAGAGGGTGATAACAGCCTTGTAGGGGCAACCCTTAACCCACAGAGGATGCAAGCTGGCCCCAGCTTTTCTGTCCTTGGGCAGGAAATTCTGAGGCATGGTCCTGTTGGAGTCTTAGAGGGCCCCAGAAGCACTGAGTTCCAGTTGCCACAGTGATGGAAATTAATGAACAATTTGTTGCCTTTTCTTTCCCTAGTCTCACTCTCCCCAACTTCTTCATCCGGACTTTCAGAGATCATCTCCCAAATGGACTACCTCCATCCATGTCTTCCAAAGTCTGATTTGCAGAGACTCTGACTAACACAATCCTACTCAATTTCTCCTCAGAGATATTCAATAACACTGGAATAACACATGGATTCAGAGGATTGCACATCTACCTTTTACCAACTGAACAAATTTCAAGGTGCTGTAAGGCTGGGAATTTGAATAAATAATTTGGATAAGAGTTAAGATCTGAGAGAGTGAGCTAGAGTGAGAGACAGAGTGAGTGGCAGGCGAGAGTAATAAGCCAATCAATGCCAATAAAATGAAATGTAACAGATTCTCTACTTGGTTCCAAAGTACCAATTATACAGCACAGGAGGAGGAAAATGAGAATTCAGAGATGCAAAGGAAAAGCATCAGGAGTCTGGGTTGACTAACAGCTGGAGGTGAGGTAGGGGGTCCTGCCCAGGACTCTCGGGCTGAAAACATAAGATCCCCAAAAGAGGAAAATTCTCATCACACTGCACCCAAATGCACTATGTTCTCTTCTTTCCACACCTCTAAGAAATACAATGACAAACAGTAGCCTAACCAGAAAACAAACAAGACAGTATAATGAAAGCTAGAGAAATCACCATGAAGAATTTGTGACTGGCCACAAGTTAAAGACATTTTAAAAAGTAAGCCTGTAGAAGGAAAGAGGTGCAGAAATGTGATCGTTCTAAGCAAATACTTCAAAGGACTGTTTGGTGGAAGAGAGATTAGATTTAACTTATGTGGGTATACAGAACCACTAAGTAAAACTTAGGGGATAATTCAATAAATAATATGGCTGAGTGATTAAAAACAGACAGCTAGGGGCACCTGGGTGGCTCAGTCATTCAATCATCTGCCTTCAGCTCAGGTTATGATCCCAGAGTCCTGGGATGGAGCACCCACATCGGGCTCTCTGTTCAGCAGGGAGTCTGCTTCTCCCTCTTCCTCTGCCTGCCACTCTGCCTACTTGTGCTCTCTCTCTCTCCTGTCAAATAAATAAATCTTAAAAAAAAAAAAAAAGACAGCTCTGGAGTCAGTGACCTCCAGATGGGTGCATAACTTCTTTATACCTAAGTCTGTCAACTGCAAAATTGAGAATAGCAACAATTTCCACTTTTAGAGTTATTGTGATTACCACATAATAATGCATAGGAAGCCCCAAGCACAGTGTAGCATGTATTAAGTGCTCCATAAATGTTAGTTATTTCAAACCTGAACTTGTTTCAGCCTTCATCAAAAACTTACAGTAACTAGGGCGCTTGGGTGCCTCAGTCATTAAGCATCTGCCTTCGGCTCAGGTCACGATCCCAGGGTCCTGGCACAGAGCCCCACATCAGGCTCCCTGCTCAGTGGGGAGCTTACTTCTCCCTCTCCCATTCCCCCTGCTTGTGTTCCTTCTCTCACTGTGTCTCTGTCAAATAAATAATAAAATCTTTTAAAAAAAAATTTAAACTAACCCCCAAATCTAAAGAAATTCAGCACAGCAACTGTTAAACTGGTGAAAGAGGTATTTGTAACTGGCTCATACTAGAGAAACACTGTGTTAGACAAGACAACTACAAAAACTCAAAGCTACTACGTAGCAAGATGGCTTTCTCACTTGACCGCCTGTTTGTGTGACCTTCATGACTGGAGGCAAAAGGTGAGAGTCCCAGCCTTCAAAGCGACTTCCCTGAATTATACGAAGAGACAGAATTGAATTGAAGAAATAATCTTATCACTCTTCTCCCAAGACCCTGATTTTCACTACCTACATGAGTGTTGCACCACAGAGCAGAAGATTTCTCTACTTTAGTTCTACCTCTGGAAACATTATATCTTACTGCTTCAGGATGACTATTTGCTTGCCAGGTGTGTCCACTTGATAGGCATGATAGATTATGAATTAATCGCATGTCGAATGAGCACAGAATCTCAGAGTTGGACATTTCAAGACCAAACAGGCTGACCCTGAGGAATATCTAAGCAACCAGAAGAAGGAGCTATCTTCTCTTCCCTCAATCCCTCCTGGGTTCTCTACTACTTCTATATTTTATCACACTGATGGTAATAAAGGGACACACAAACCTCTCTTGCCTGGATCTATATTAGCTTTTCCTCCTAATAGAGAATGCATATGTATCAATAGAGCACAGACTTCAGGAAAAATCCACATCAGAGAAGAGCTTTCTAGAGAGTAGAGGGCAAGGAAGGTGGGGAAGGACGTGTCTAAAGGAACTAGGGGAAAAAAGGAAAAGCAAAAGAATATAAAGTCAACAAAATCAACTGCTATAAGTTAGTATGAGGGAGAAATATTAAATTATACATCAAAAAATAGAACCAGTGATAAAACATGTTGATATTATGTGTCCCTGATATGTTTCCAAGGAGAAGGGCAGTGAACCTTCATGGTATTCTTTGTTTTTTTAAAGATCTTATTTATTTGATTGAAAGAGAGAGAGAGAGAGCATAAACAGGGGGAGAGGCAGAGGGAGAAGCAGACTCTCCACTGAGCAGGGAGCCCGCTGCAGGACTCAATCCCAGGACCCTGCGATCATGACCTGAGCCGAAGGCAGATACTTAACGGACTGAGCCATCCAGGTGCCCCCCTCAGTGGTATTCTTCTCAAAAACTTAACCCCAGTCTAATCATGAGAAAAACATTAGGCAGACCCCAAATGAGAGAATTCTACAAAATACCTCGCCAGCATTCTTCAAAAGTTTCAAGGTCATGAAACACAAGGAAAGACTGAGAAAACGTCAGAGACCAGATTAGACTAAGGAGCAGGATGACTAAATGCCCCATGGGGTCCCAGATGGGATCAGGAATGAGGAAGGGAGAAGAGTCAAAAAACTGGTGAAATCCAGAGGAAGTGTGGAACTTAATCTACAGTAATATACAGATGGTAACTTCTTAGTTTTGACAAATACACCATGGTTATGAAAAGGCTAATACAAGAGGCAACTGGGTGAAAAGGAACCCTCTATTTTACTTTTACGACTCCTGTGTACATCTGAATTTATTCCAGAGTTCAAGGGTTATCTTTAAAGAAAATAGATAGTATTTGACCAGGAGAGGAATTTTGCACTGACAAGAGAAAGCCACTGTGCTTTTGTTAATATTAGTCTGACTGTTTGGTTTCTACTGAAAAATGGCTGTCAATCATGTTTTAAATAGTCCTTGGGAAATTAATGTTAAAACTTGGTTTCCTCTGGTCATACAGGAGGCAATGTGACAGTCAAAAGAATATTTCGTTGTATAATTGTGTGTATCGGAGAGAATCATTTTAACCCTTTTGGAGCTCTGGTTCCTCATTCCAAAAACTGGGGGAGTTGTACTAGATTAAATTTTAATTGCCTAGCAGCTCTAAAATTGTAGGATTTGCTCAAACAATAGTCTACGAAAAACAAAACTCTTTCCAAATTAATTGGAACTGAGGTGTAGCGGAACCGTGATATGCTATTGTTTCTTCGCCTTATCTAAAAAGTAACAATGAGGGAGGGTGCTCTGGAAACTTGGCGGAGGAGTCTGGAAATGCAGGGGTGGTGATGCTGGGAGGCCAGTCCATGAAAAGAACGATGATTTTTAAAGCCAGAGGGCACAGGGGGAATAAGTGCAGGCAGAGAATAGTGAAATGCAAGATCTGTGAAAGCTATGTGAAAAGACAAGGCATCTGGGACAAGAAGGCACACTTATGGTCACTGAGCAGTGTGAAGATCCAAGCAAGCCCATCACAGGGCATTATCCACTGGAACTCTGCCATGATGGGGTTCCAGAATCATGACAGAAGAGCCAGAGCTTTAAGATAAAAGGAAACCCTCAATCCCCAGTTAAAAAAAAGAAAAGGACCCTCCTTCTCTGATGATGAATGGAGTAAGAAAAATGGTTTAGTCTTAAACAAGAGGTAGAAAATCAAAACAAACTAGCAAGGACAATGACAGAGGGTATTAGATTACAGGAAAAGCCAGCCTTCCAGGGGCGGGTTGGAGCCCCTGAGTGATTCATACTTTGAACCAGTGCCCGCTGAATAACATGACACCAAGCATCTGTATAGAATTACCTACTGGGTACAGAGTGTTACCACGGGGCTGCCCCAATAATCTTCATGCTTTAAAACAATTTGCTTCACTGGGAAAGAGGAGAAGAAAAAAACGTGGCCACAAACCCTGAAGGTTATCTTTGGAAGATTCATCTCTCCTGACCCACAGAGGAGTAAGACTGCCTGATCTCGCAGCGATGAAGTGTGGAATGGCCCTGGGAACCAAGTTCTATCCCATGACCCCCAGGGAATGTTTGGGTCTCTCATCCAAAAGCATCTCACAGCTAGTTTTGGGATGTTCTAGTATGGGCAAATGCCTGGAAAACAAGGAAAATGCAATACCCTGTCCTTGAAGAGAGTTCAACGTAAGAGCAGAGTCAAATATGTTAGAAGGAAATACATTATGCCTTTCAATGATAAGTTAACTGTCATTTCCATAATGATTTTTTTTAAGATTTTATTTATTTATTTATTTATTTGACAGAGAGAGAGAGAGAGAGAGAGAGAGCGCACAAGGAGGCAGAGAGGCAGGCAGAGAGAGGAGGAAGCAGGCTCCCTGCTGAGCAGAAAGCCCCATACGGGGCTCAATCCCAGGACCCTGAGACCATGACCTGAGCCAAAGGCAGAGGCTTAACCCACTGAGCCACCCAGGCGCCCTCTATAATGACTTAAAACACTTCCCGTGTATTCTCTGGAGAGGTTTCCAGCCTCGCAAAGCTCTGGGTGGTGGGCATTGTTCTTATTATTCCCCACCCCTGCTCTCACCAGCCAATGACAAATGCCCTTTGAGACTCAAAGTGGTTAGGTGACCTACTTAAAATGACGCCGACAGTGAACAGCACAGTCAAAACCTGAAGCCCAGGCTTTTTTCTGTTACAGAGACAGATTTGTTGTCCCCCTTTGCCTTGGAAACTTGTCTTTTTATCTTTAATGCATCGCACCACATTACTCATTGGTCACACCGCTGACTTCCCTTCCTGGTAGTTGTATGGCGAGTCCGTCCTCAGTGAGGACCCTTGAAGGAACACCTCACTTGCTCAGAGTGAGGGGAGAGTCCCTACTGACTGGTTGCATGGGTGCTTCCAATGGGCAGTGTCTCTCCCACGGCCGGTTTTATGTGAATTTCTCCACGGGGAGGAAAAAATGGGAGTTCTCATTCAGACTGACCAATTTAACTCAAAAAACATTTATTGGGATTGTCACTCTCTCCGCGAGGTTCTGAGTATGGAGGAAATGAAATATGTGTGATGTTCTTATAATGAGAATTAGGCGGGAAAGTGTCTATCACCGGGAATGAAACAAGGGAAACATTTGCCAAGAGGGAAAAACACTTTCCTTCCCAATGCAGAAGTAGCACATCCTGACTTGGGTCTGGGGCTCTGGAAAATCCCTTCCACTTTCTCTCTCTGGAATTGTATCCCATGTTAAAACTGTTTTTCGGGCGCCTGGGTGGCTCAGTGGATTAAAGCCTCTGCTTTCGGCTCAGGTCATGGTCTCAGGGTCCTGGGATCGAGGCCCGCATCGGGCTCTCTGCTCAGCAGGGAGCCTGCTTCCCCTTCTCTCTCTGCCTGCCTCTCTGCCTCCTTGTGATCTCTCTCCCTCTGTGAAATAAATAAAAATAAAATCTTTAAAAAAAANGAAGGAATGTTTCCACTGTGCATTCAAAGTGAATGCTGCCTTAAAATTATTTTTATTGCGGCGCCTGGGTGGCTCAGCTGGTTGATCATCCGCCTTTGGCTCAGGTCACGATCCCGGGGTCCTAGGATTGAGTCCTACATCAGGCTCCCTGCTCAGCGAGGAATCTGCTTCTCCCTCTCCCTCTCCCTCCCCCTGCTCAAGCTCTCTCTCTCTCTCTATGCCAAATAAAGAAATCAAATCTTTTAAAAATTAATTAATTAAATTATTTTTATTATTGTAAGTACAAACAAATTACAAAATTTATTTGAACTAGTTTTAATTTCTGGTTTTAGTTGGTTTCTTGGCAGATTCCATTAATCCTCCCGTCCTAACAGTCGAGTTATAATCAGTCTCCTGTTATAGCCAATGTCTCAGTTGATATTATCAAGCTAACTCTAAAATTATACTTAGAAAGGAGCTCTAAGACAATTGTTCATTATTAGATGCCATCCAAAGTGACATTTTAAAAGCTAAGCAAACAAATCACTATCACCTTCTTGGAGATTTTACAAAGATAAAGAGCTGATAATGAAACACGAACATTTACAGCATAATTGTCCCAGGAATACATAAATATTAGGTTATATTTATTAGTTTGAAAAGTAGGCTTTCAGCGTTCACTATCAAGATTCCCTTTCAACATATAGACTATTGTCCAGCAAAACAAAAATTGAAATTCTTTCCCTGTAAATCCTTCAATGTGTAAAAGAAGAAAAACAACAAAGAAATTTTTGAAAGACTTTTCAGTGGACATATTTATATTGAAAGTTTCACACTGAATAAAGTTTTAACATGACTTATTTTAAGACAAAAATAATCTCATGCCCTTAGGTCACATAATAAAAAACAGATATGTATTCCTTACCTCTGAATTTCTTGGGAGGGTTGGCGAGGTCTCCCGCCTCTGGGTGCACCACACATCTGTCATCCACTAACCTAGAAGACCAAGCATATTGACATTGATCACCTCATCACGTTCATAAAGCACAGACCACTCATGGCTATTGCATACATACTTACTAAGAGTATGAATACCAGTTTTCACTAAGAAACTCTTTAACAATCACAAATTTTTTAAAAAGACTTTGTTATAAAAATACTAATTAAAGCAGGGTTTTTGAAACTGAAAAGTGTTAAGTGGAAGGAAACCGGTTAGGTAAATCATGATACAGGCAAATGACAGAACATTGTAAAGCCATTTAAAAGTCTATTTTTGAAATGTACTGGCCTGCAAAATATTTACAATATGTTTATGAAAATAAGTGGTAGCAAACCAACAAGACATCATACACACACACACCCTCTACACATACACATACAAGGAATGGAACACAGACACCAAAATATTAACAGTGGTCAGATTACATAGTTTTGATTTTCCTTTATGTTTTTTTTTTCCTGTGTGTGTGTTTGGGGGAGGGGGTCGTTTGTTTGTTTGTTTTTTAACAAGGAAGGTGTGCCCTCAGGAGATCACAGAGGGACTATAAAGTGGGTAGTGATGAGCCCTCACCCTTCTTTCAAACCCTGGGTTAGCCACTTCCTAGCTAGGTGACTTTGAGCTTCCTTCTTTACATATGTAGAATAAAGATATCTACCTCATAGCATTGCTAGGACAATTAAACAATTTAATATCTCTAAAGAACCTAGTACAGTTTCTGGCATATAGCAAGCCTTTAAATAAGACTTTAATAGTTAAATAAAAATCAAGGACCTTGCCTGTCTTATTCCTTAGCGTACAGTCTGCCTCCAGAAGAATGTCTGACACATAGTAGGTACTCAATGAATATTAATCAAATGAATAAATCACCCTTACACTTACAAAAACATATTTAATTCCTATTAAAATCTTCATTAGAAGTCAATTTCTAGGACAATACCAAGAGAGAAGCTGACTCACTGACCTGAGAGCCAGGAGATATGAACCTCCCGTTCCTAAAGAGAATTATCTAACTACCAAAGCTTACTCACTAACATCCATTTTCTTCACTGACTAAATGGTAGAAGTAACTGGATATTTTTTCCAGGATATTGTGAGAATGCATGTGAATTAGTTCCAAATTTGAGAATTCATTTGAAAGGAGGTGCCCAAGTTGCAACAAACAAAAACACAAACAAGCAAACAAAAACCCATATAACCAGAATCACTGGTATGCATCAACTCAGCACTGAGTAAACCCCAATTTGTGATCAAATGTCCCCTTGAATTAGGATGACTAACTAAATCAAAATGAAACTTTTTGTTCCTAATTCATCTGGTTACCAAAAGCAGACACTTCCTAAATCACCAAATTTTTCTATGGCGTCCAATTTCTACAAAACAAAATGCTAACTTGGTCGAGCAATATGTTTTTTTTTTTCATATACACTTCATTCACACTGGTTTACTAACATGTGGTTTTATAAGAGTTGCCAAGCATGCAAGATATTCCTTTTAAAAGTCTTTAAAACTGTTTTTCTTAGAAACAGGAAGTCACACTGGGTCAAGAGAAAGTAAATCCAAATCTCCACAAGATCCAACTTCAGCCCAGAACACTGAATGTGAAAGGCTCAGAGAATCCTGAAAATGTCACAACATAATACTTAATTCTTGAAATGCTATGAATTAAAAGTCAGCCTTTCTAATTACTTAAGACATGTTAAGAATTCAAAATATAAAGATCAAAACAACCATAATCTTTTTTAGGACACATAAAAATTTTAAATAAAACACATAAAAATTACATGAGAAGCAGCACTGACATTCTACTCATTCTTTGTGCCTACCCATTCCCCTAGAAATACAGAGTCCCACTATAATGCCCACTAAGAGTCCCCACCTGCATGGGTTAATCATCAAGAGGAATGGGAAAATTTGAAGCTATAAATCAGATCACAGTGCATTTACATAAACACTTATGCCTATCCTCAATTACATGATAGCCCAGATTAAAACATAATAAGAATGACTTCGGTTCTAAGAATCGGTCCTATTCATTATAGACAAACATCTGTGAAAAACCACAAAATCATTCCATCATACAGACTTAAATAATTGCAAATGAGAATGGAAGAAAGGGAAGTATGGGATAGGAGGGGGGAAAAAAGCAAGGAGTGTGAGTCTTACAAAGACATAGCCAATCACTGATGTTCAAAGTTAAATAGGATTTTAATGGTAGTTATTGGCACTACTTCTTCATTACCCCCACAGTCTCTTCTTGAATACCTCCAAAGTCAGCATATTCATCATTTAATATCAGAAGTGTTTTCTATGGAGGGGAAATAGCACCCCATGTTTCCCATTACTGTACGTATCACATTTTCATTAAACTGCTTGCTTAATTGTCTGGATCTTCCAATAAATTACAGCTTCATGAAGTCAGGAACTGAATCCATCTTGTTTACTATTATATCTTTGGCAACTTTGAGAATGAGTTATAGTAGATATTAAATATCTGTTCCATGAATAAATGAGTCAGTGAATAAAATGAGACTTGTTTCCCAAATAACTTTCCCTTTTTAGTCCCAGTTCTTTCCTCTGGAACTACGTAGACTAAGTTTTCTTTCTCTGGGATGAAGAAGACGATTTCTCTCCAATTCTTTCTCGTAACGCTATTTATCAAGGAGCTCAACATCCTTTCATACACCCCAAGTGTCAATGTCCCCCTTAAATATGATTCTAGACTATCTTCATGAGTCCAGATATGCCCTCCAACGAGTCCTCCACAGGGCACTCTTGACCAAGAATCTGTATTTTTAAAAAATCTCTCCAGGGGTGCCTGAATGGCACACCTGATTAAGTATCAGACTCTTGGTTTTGGTTCAGGTCATGATCTCAGGGTCATGAGATTGAGCCCCGAGTGGGGCTCCACGCTCCTCGTGGAGCTTCTCTCCTGAGAATCATGAAAGAATCTTGAGATTCTCTCTCCCTCTCTTTCTGCCCCTCCTTCTCTCTCTCTCTAATAAACAAATAAATCTTTTTAAAATCTCTCTCCTTCCTTAAATGGAGCAGGAATACCTGTTCTGCATTCCCATTGTACCCTAAGCTATCCTCTATCAATAAAACTTATTCACCATAAGAAGCCATCAGTTTGTGAAGCAATTATCTTCAGAGCATACATGCTGATGAAACTGGGAGCGGGGGAGAAGATGGGGAGATAGTAAATTACATGTTGCCTTTCAAAGAGAAATGTGTATCTGACTGTGATTTCAGAGAGGATTTGTCCATATATTTTAAAAGCTTAAAGCTCTAATCCAGCCAAAGAAAGAAATCATGGCTTTTTCTTCTCGGATCTTCCTTCTGCATCTAATAACTTCCTTTTCTTGATCCTCTCTCCCCTCCCTCCTTGACCTCTTGGAATCCAGTAACATTGCAAGTCCGTTTGTGCAGCATTGTCTTCTAGTCTGCCTATTACAGTTTTCAGGAAAGTCAAAAGCATTTGCACAATGCTTTCCTCCGGATATGAATGAGCATCTCTATCAGTTGAGATCAATTATTTAGTGAGGCTAAGTTGACCTTAACTACTATCAGTTCTCAATCATCTGCCAAGAGCTAGAAAATCATTGGCACTGATAAAAGTGACTCACAAGGCAAAGTTCAGGTCCAGATGTTTACTCCTACCAGACTGACATTTCTTTCTGAGTTTTTGCCACCAAAACCAATTTGGTACCAATTTGGAGGTATTCTCAGGAAAAAAAGTCATAAAATGGAAAACTCACCCTAGCGACACTCATTTCTTCCAAGTATAGACACCTACCCCACCTCAGGCTTCTGCTGCTTTTAGTCAATCAGTCATTTTTTTTTTAGTCAATCAGTTATTTTTTAATATTTTGTCCAGAGTTTATAGCTGTTATGCTGTAGATTGAATTCAAAGAAATATGAGCTCAAAAATTTTTAAATCACTAATAAGACAAGGAATATATGCATCAACAAAAACAATAGTGTAATTATCAACTGAAAAATATAAGGTAACTATTACAAATGTTTTAAGACGAAAACGGGGGACCTGTGTGGCTCAGTTGGTTAAGCATCTGCCTTACTGTCCCTGCTCAGCAGGGAGTCTGCTTCTCCCTCTCCCTCTGCCTGCCACTCTGCCTACTTGAGCTCTCTCTCTATCTCTCTGTCAAATAAATAAATAAAATCTTAAAAAGAAAAAAAGTACAAAGCAATATATTTTTAAGAAGAGCAAAAAGTAAGGGACGCCTAGGTGGTAAAGTTGGTTAAGCATCCAACTCGGTTTCAGTTCAAGTCATGATCTCATGGGTGGTGGGATGGAGCCGGAGTCAGCTCCATGCTCAGTGGGGAGTCCACTTAAAGATTATCCCCCTCTGACCCTTCCACCAACTCACACTAGTGCTTGCTCCCTTTCTCTCTCTCTCTCCTTCTCTCTCTAAAAATAAATAAATAAATCTTTAAAAAAAAAGAAAAAGAGTAAGAGCAATCAAAAATGGCCAGACATATCTGATAAAGAATTCCTAGAAATGAAGCATAATTGTTGAAATAAGTAGTTGAGTTTAAGACAGTAAATTAGACACAGCTAATGAATAACCTGTAAGACTGGAAGATAAATCTAAAGAATCACTCAAAATGAAACTGAGGGCAAGAAGGACAGAAAAAGTAAGAAAGAGGGGTTAAGAAATATAAAATGTAGGGAGTACCTGGGGGGCTCATTCGGTTAAGCATCTGACTCTTAATTTCAGCTCAGGTCTGATCGGAGTCCTGGGATTGAGCCCTGAGTCTGGCTTGTCTCTCAGCGGGAAGTTTGCTTAAGGATTCTCTCTCTCCCTCTCCCTTTGCCCCTCAGAATGAAATAGTCCCATGGTTCTGAATTATACACAAATGAATTAAAATATCAATTACCTTTAAACTTTCTCAAGTATGTATAGTATAATTCTTTTAAACTACTGAAGCAACAGAAACAGAGTATATAAATACAGAAGGAATGGAAAGGGAAGAAAGGAGTAAAAAGAAAAACAAGCCAAACTTAAAAAAAGTTTAGGAAACAATAAAAGAAAAATAAGCAAAACAAACAAACAAAAGAACTAAGAAAAAAAGGAAAAATCAGGGAAAAGTTATGATTAATATAAGGCACAAAATAAAAGGGTATAAATAAGTCAACAATAATCACAATAAATTTAAATTTTTAATTTATCATTTAAGTCAGATTTCCCCCCAAAAAAGTAGATTTTCAAACTGGATTAAAAAAATCAACCATATCCTACATAATTATAAGAATCATCCTAGAACATATGGATAGAAAAAAACATAACAGAGAAATACTAGTCAAAAGAAAGCTGTGGTCACAGTGATAATATCAGAAAAACAGACTTTAAGGAAAAAAAAAAAAAGCATTGGGGCACCTGGCTCAGTCCCAGTGATTGTGGCTCAGTCAGTTAAGCATCTGCTTTCAGCTCAGGTCATGATCTCCGGGTCCTGGGATGAAGCCCCATGTTCAGCTCTCTGCTCAGTGGGGAGCCTGCTTCTCCCTTTCCTTCTGCCCCTCTCCCCCACCTCATGCAATCTCTCTCTCTCTCTCAAATAGATAAATAGAATCTTCAAAAAAGAAAAAAAGCATTATTTGTGATAAATAGGGCCTTATATATTGAGAGGCATTTTAGTTTGCTAATAAGATATAACTATTCTAAGTTTATATGTAATAGCCTCATATTATATAAAACAAAACTTATAGAACTACAGGGAGCAATTAACAAAGACATTATTATAGTAAGAGATTTCAACACTCTTCTCAACTACTGATAGGGCAAAAAGACAAAATTCAGTCAGAATGCATGCCTTGAAACCCATAAATAACAAGCCTGATCTAAGGGGCATATATAAAACATGTAACACCTCATGGAAATATATAAATTTCAATAACTGGAGAAAGTATTTTCTTTTGAGCATATATGGAACATTAATATAACAGGCCCCTCAACTGTTTTCAGATTACTATATCTGGTTTTCGTATTTCTGCTCTCTTTATAAAATATAGCCTAAATTGACCAGTTTTTAAAAATATTATTCTCTTGGCTCATAATGCCCTTATGTTTAGCTAAAAAAAAAAACCCATATCCATCCATCCTTCAGAGGCAGAGGGTCTCCTTCTATGGTCTCACCATATTTGATATGCACCCTTTCAAGCTGGTATTTATTGCTATTATACTTCTAACCTGTAATGTCTCTAATAAACAGTGAGTTCCTTAAGGACTACAGGAGTAGTATATTTTGTTACATTTATTTATGTATGTATGTATGTAAGTAAGTAAGTAATCTCTACACCCAACATGGGGCTCAAACTCATAACCCTGAGATCAAGAGTTGCATGTTCTTCCAACTAAGCCAGCCAGGTGCCCCCTGCAGCAGCACATTTTTAATCTTTATATCCTCTCTGTGTAGCATGGTAACCAGCATGTAGTCAGTACACAAAAGATAATTGAATGAATGAATTGAATTCATGAATAATTCAATTCACGAATGAATTGAATGAATGAGTGGATCAAGAAGAGAAACCAATTTGCAAAAGACAAAATGAAGTTGATGATGATAAAGCAGAAAGATCATAGGCAGGAAAGATTAAATAAATATGTGCAAATGATACAACTAACTGTTCATCCTTGGCTCATCCCCTCAGCAAATCATATAGTAACACTTAATTATACATTCTAGAAGTGGATGGCTAAAAGAGACCTCAAAGAGTAAGCCAGTCAGTAAGGGCTCCTAGGCAAAACAGAACATAAGTTAGCCAAAAATACTTCCTTCTTTAGAAATCTTCAGAGCACAATGCTATTGGTGATTAAGTTTTATAGCTGTAAGGACATGCTTCTTCCCTGTTCCTTTAACTGTGTTAACTTCTCCAAAAGAAGATGAATATGAGAACCATCTACCACTTCCTGGCTAATCACACATAAAAGAGAAACATACCTACGAAGAAACAGTTGGCAAGAGAAGTTCCCTGGCCAGAAAAACCTCTGGCAGCTATAGACCAATTCCCACAATTATTCTAGCATGAAAAACTGAATTTTTTTTTTCCAGAGAGGTGGAGGATGTAACAATTGCCTTGTTAAAACTATAAGCAGATGACTCTTGTTTTGAGTCAATAAGGACCTGGGATATTTCTAAGAACTACCAGGAAAGGGAAGAGCTCAAAACTCTTAAAAATTCACCTCCCAGAGACAAAGTTTCCAACATTTAATAAACAGTAGTTAAATGTGAATAAATAAGGAGTTCAAAAAAAAAAGATGTCATTTTAAAGTCACACTTATAATTGGTAGGGATGGAATCAGTGGACACAAGACCCCCTTTTAAGCCTTTTCTGTGCAGGAAGAAAATAATCCCAGACTTATTTATGTTATTGGCAAGGGTCTAATTGTGGCTGAAATGAGAGATATAGCCTCTTCCAGAGTGTTTTAATTAAAAAGCAGTGACCTCTGTGGGATGGGATAAATGAATTCTTACCTGAAAATAAAGCAACACACATGACCTCTGAAAGCAGAGCTAACTGAGGGTAAAAATCAAAGATAAACAAAAACAAGCAGAAAAGTCTGATAGTTGAAGAAAGCTATGCATGCATGTATTGAATTATTTCCCTTGTTTCCAGGTTAAGGGGAAAAAAAATCCAATCCCTGCAGACAGAAATAGTAGTACTCTTAAGTTAGATGTTGTATTTAATATTAGGTAATGAATTTATCTCTAAATGCAAGGATACTCTTTATTTTTTTTTTTTTTGCCCCAGGGGTATAGGTCTGTGAGTCATCAGGCTTACACCTTTCATAGCACTCACCATAGCACAAACCCTCCCCAATAAATCCATCCACCCTATCCCTACACTCCCACCCCCCAGTAATCCTCAGTTTGTTTCAGGAGATTAAGAGTCTCTTATGGTTTATCTCCTTCCCATCCCATCTTGCTTTATTTTTTTTAAATGCAAGGGTACTCTTAATCCTAAAACTAATTTTTCACACAGTGATCATCAGAACCACACATAAAAGTTCCCAAAGAGACATACATACTTCTGCTAGAAGAGGACAAAAATGGGATAATAATAAATGTAACGATAAGTATTTCCTTTTAAGATTCTAATATCACAATTGTATCAATTTTATACTAAATATGTGATGTTGGAAAGTTATTTCTCTGGCCTAATTATAAAATTCAGATCATACTAGCATTAACTTTATGGAGTTGATTTGAAAATTAACTAATCTGATAATGCAAAATACCTGGTCCAAAGTTAACATTCACTAAAGGTTAGCCATCATCATCATGAACATTATTGATTATAAATACCTAGCACAAAGTACATACTTGGAACTATCATAATATTCATCATCAATACTATTTATTATTACCGTTAAGTGCTGAAAGAACTTGACCAATAAAGTAATCACTTCAGAAAAAATTCATTTATATCTCTTCCTCCGCAAATTCATTCCACAAATATTTACTGAGCAGTTACTATGTGCAAGGCATTGTTCTAAGAGCAAATAAAACCAACACTCACTCTTGCAGGGGGTAGCAGGGAGTAGACAAATAATAAACAATAATAAATCCATAAATTTTATAGTATGCTAAGGGATAAATGCAATAGAAAAAGAAGAAACATAAAACATGCTAAAAGACTTAAAGGACATGAGGAAGATATCTGCATTCCAGGCAGAAGGAACAGCCAGTGCAGACCCTCCAATGGGAACATGTTTGGTATATTCAAGGGCCTACAAGGAAGACATCATGGCTGATAACAGTGAGGAAGAGGGTAAGCAATTGGAAAGGAAGTCAGAGAGGTCAAGGATTCAAAGGCCACATCCATAGGTCTTCTAGGTCATAGTAAAGACCCTGGCTTTTACTCCAAGTGAGATAGGAGCCACTGGAAGGAGCAGAGAAAGGTCAGTGGGATCTGGCTTATTTCTGGAAAGATCCCTCCAGTGGCCAAGCTGAGAGCAGAATGGTGGGAGTGAGGAAGATACTACTTTAGAAACTAGCACAGCAATCCAAGTGAGAAAACACATCCATAAATATGTTCCATACAAACTATCAACACTCTAACTGAAAAGAAGAGCAGGGAAATTCAAAAGAGATGTAAATAGCTATTCTCTCTTTAAGGGCTATCATATTGGTTTTATGGTGGAATCATACATGCAATATAGTATTTACCATAAATAAGGTGCAGTTAAGTACTTCAAAGCCAAAAAACTAAGCAGTGCCCAGCACAGAGAAGACACATAATAATTACTTATTTAATTTAGTAAACCTAAATTTACTCAACTTCTTGGTGGGAAATGTTATTCAAATATGATATTTAATAGGAAAAATGACATAGACCTGCTGCTCATGAGGCACACTGATACACACTAATTTATATTCACTCATCGTTTCATTAAACAAATACAACTGACCACCTACTATGTGTCAGGTATCACATGAGATTTTAACCAAATCTTTTAATTAAGATTTCAAGAAAAAAATAATAGTAAAGGTGTGGAAATAGTCCAAATTAGTTCACATTTAGTTACTGAACATGAAAAACAGCTCAGGGTGACAATCTGAACATATTAAAGATCTAAGTTTTAAAAGTTAGCACTCTATCAAGGAACTAATAGACTCCTGCTCAGTATGAGTCCACAATGAACCAAACAGAAAATTAAGAGCACTATGTCTTTAAATAGTAAGTCATCTTAACTTATCCAAATATTTCTTAGAGTTTTGATGTACTTGAATCTTAAGTGTTATTCTCAAACCTTCATGATAATTATTACAAAAATACTCTGCTTCTTTTTAAAGAAAAAAATATATGAATTATTAGAAAACCAATATCCAACGAAATAGATCTTAAAGAATAATTGAAATTGCAGTCATTTGGAATCTTGGTCATTGATACTGAGTGTTTTCTCCTTTAGTAAAGTACGTAGAAAGTTGTTTCAACAATACCCATACATTTCAAAGTATTTCCTTCCCCACCCAAAGTCAACCTGCACTGGTTCCATTTATGAGCCCTGCCAAGGATGGTATGCTCAGCCCATGCCAATGTCCTGCTGGAAACACCACAGGGCAAGTGCAAAGCTAAAGCCAGACTTCACATCACATTCAGTAAATCCAAATTACTGCCTCCTCAGTCTGAAGAAAGCAGCTTTATGATAGGTTTCACGAGAGTCCTGTAATGCTCTCCTACTTCTTCCTCCCTTTGCACAAATGTTGGTATTTATTCTCTTAATTCTCAGAAGTTCCGCAAGGAAGACACAAGTCCTTCCTTTGAGGACCTATGTGTCTTTGATAATAATATCCAGAAAACCAGTTGCTCAGTAAGGGAACTCAGTGGACCCACGGACATCCTAAAACCACAATATCCACCTTAATTAAACTCTTACATATGAAATGTGCTCTGGACATCTGTTGTTTTCTCTTGCCTCTTTCAGAAACTTCTCTTCCCCACCTAATAATTCTTAAGAGGGCATGGTTAAGAAACAATGGGATCTCTCCACCACCCAAGGGAGGGTATGAGACCTACGTGGACCCCACCCCTCCCATCACACCAGACACAGTGCTTGGTCCAGAGGAGAGAACATAGCCTCAGCAGGGCCGAAGTGCCCGGTAGAGACAGAAGCAGATATGAACAATGAAAGGAAAAGGGAGGGTTCTATCTCCTTCTAAAATCAAGCATTATGAGAGAAAGTGTAGGCCTAGAACTGCCAGAAATCATTTTTCCCCACCATGAGTGGAAAAAGTCTGCCAGAGAGTAAGTCCTACAAGAAGGACAGAAGTGAAAAAAGAGAGACAAAATTCTAGTCTTCTCAACTAAATGCTTGGTCCCCTAAGTGAACACTTGGTCCCAGGTAACCTGAAGCCAGAGCCTCGCCTTGGACTCCCCGGTCCTGCAAACCAAAAAGCTCCTATTGTGCTTAAACTACGTGGGTTCCTATCCCTTGCAAAGAAGTAAATGAAGGTCCTATGGAGTACAGAACTGGTAAAGTATAAGCAACCAGAAGATCCAGATTAGATGAACCACATATCAAATATGTCCAAAATAAAATATGTCCATTTTGTCACTGATTCATTCAACAAATACTCATTGATTATGAGCCAGGCACTGCGAGGCACTGAGGAAACAACAGAGTGCAATACAAACCAAACCCAAAGCTTCCAGCTTAATGAAGAGCCATTATTGCAAATTAGCACAAGCATTCCCAAGCTTGGATCCAACAGGTGATCTTCAGGGAGTCTTGAACACCATCAAATGCACGTAAACTCTTGTGTTTTTGTACACTCATCTGAAGTTGCAACATGAATTTCCTCAGTCTCAAAGTGACATATGACCCTAAAAAGATTAAGGAAAACTCTCAGAGCACAAGCATACCCTAGCATCAAGATGTCTCAAAGTTTTTATGTAAATTTTTGTCCCTTAACCTTAGCACAGTTTTGTTCAGAGGAGACACTTTATGGAACAGGCATGTCACAGAAACATCACTCTCTTTTAAAATATATTATGAGGCTAACTCCTTTAATAGTTCTCTTTTTTTTCTATACAAACAAAACTGATAGCTAATAGGTGATTGCCTTAACGCCTAAGCTGGAAAGCATCTCAAATATTAGTGCTTTAAAGGCTGAGTAGAGAAGAGGATTTAGACCCTCTCCCATAGATCCCATACAGGAAGAGAAGAGTCTTCTCTTCTTAGGATGCTATTTGTGACCAATATATAGTTCAGTGATTTTTAAAAAACTAATGGGAAGCAAAGAAATAACTCTTCAAAAGGAGGATTCCCCCCTACCATGAAGTTTTAAAGGGCCCACTTTACAAACATCACTATCAATAGACAGCTTTGTTTTTTTCCTTAGCAACTTAATTTGAATTTGAACATGTCTTTATTATAATTTGATAGAACCAAAGAACAATCAAGTTGCAAAATGCAAAATGTCAATAATTCTGAAAAGTTATAGGGGAAATTAACATTAGAGAAACTTCTCTTGAAGTTATAAGCTCCATCTGTAGAATTTTAAATCAGAGGAAAATAATTTTACAAAGACAACCTCAAGAAAGGGATCATTTTCTGCAGTCTGCCCATCATCTGAATGTTTGGGAGTAGCTCAGTACCTATTTTCCAATTCCTTTTGGAGCATATATAGAGGCTCTCTGTTTCACAGGTGTCTTTCCTGAACCCAAAAGGAAAGGTATCTCCTTTTCATCTGCAAAATGGTTTTCTACCAAACTGATATTGATCAGATTCCTATCTGGTTTAAAAAAAAAAAAAAGGGCGCCTGGGTGGCTCAGTGGGTTAATGCCTCTGCTTTCGGCTCAGGTCATGATCTCAGGGTCCTGGGATCAAGGCCCGCATCGGGCTCCCTGCTCAGCGGGGAGCCTGCTTCCCCCTCTCTCTCTCTGCCTGCCTCTCTGCCTCCTTGTGATCTCTCTCCCTCTGTGAAATAAATAAAATAAAATCTATAAAAAAAAAATTAAAAAAATAAAAATAAAAAAAATAAAAAAAAATAGGAACTATGATCACTGCTTTCCCTTACTCAGAAATGGTCTTCCAGAGATGTTTTTTTGTTTTTTGTTTTTTAAATATTTTATTTATTTATTTGTCAGAGAGAGAGAGAGAGAGAGCACAAGCAGGCCTAGTGGCAGGCAGAGGCAGAGGGAGAAGCAGGATCCCTGCTGAGCAAGGAACCCGATGCAGGACTCAATCCCAGGACCCTGAGATCATGACCTGACCTGAAGGCAGCTACTTAACCAACTGAGCCACCCAGGTGCCCCTTCTGGAGATGTTTTAATACCAGCTGATTCATTAAAATTATTTTCTCACAAAAACTTCCTCTAAGAATGTGATTTGGTGGCTTTCCTTTTGGCTTTTCCTACTCTGAGACCACCAAGAGCAGATTCCTTTTCAAGGCAAAACAACTTCTTTCTCAACCTCCTGACATTCCTGGAAGTGAGCTAAAGACCAAGTAATCCAATGTCTATAATGATTTTGTTTTTAATCCTGCCCAAATAATTCACTGATTCCTATTTACCAAGTATGCACTACCTTCACTCTTTAATAAAAGATGCCTCCCTAGGGGTGGACAATCTCGCCCAACATGCTGGTAAGATTTCCCAACCCCCTCCCACCTGGTATGACTCTCCTGCCTCCTGGAAGAGGTGAGGGAAGAAGAATGTCACCAGCAGCCATTTTGCCCCATGAATAAAACCAGCTCCTATCTTTCAGTAGCACGTGCTCTTATTTACCTATATCTATTTTTCTCATTCTTTCTCTTCTATGATATCAAGCTTCAAACTTACCCAAAATATTTTTTAAAGCCGTCTTTTTTTTTTAAGATTTATTTACTTATTTTAGAGACAGAGAGAGCTAGAGTGCACAAAGGGTAGGGGCAGAGGGCAAGGAAGAGAGATTCTTAAGTAGACTCTGCCCTGATAATGGAGGCCAAAGTGGGGCTTGACCTCACGACCCTGAGATCATGACCTGAACCAAAATCAAGAGTCTGACACTAAACCAACTGTGCTACCCAGGCACCCCTTAAGCCATCTTTTTAAGCAACTATGTTTCGGGTCCAATTTTCTCGTCACGCTGATGGTTTCCAGCCAAAGTCCTAATTCAAGAAGGAAAAGACAAACCTCCACGGTCATCCTATCTTAGGGGACATGCGATAAGAAACACCTGTAGATTTAGTAATATGCTCACTCTCTCCCACAAACCAATACAGCTTTCAGCTTTTTCTTTGTAAAGTTCCTCTAGATCTGCACATTAAATTATAATGCTTTGCACAATAACAAATTACATGGAAAAAATACAGCCATTAGGAGAGAAACAATCCTTCAACTGTGTGTTGTTTCTGGGTTGTACACTGAGGACTTTGTCATGAGAGACCACATCCGTGCAGGACAGTGGCGTCTTCTGCCACGATGAGGAGAAACTATCCTAAATCATAAAGAATAAAAAACCTTCAAGGTCCCCCTTGGCCCTTACTCTTGTCCTGTCAGAAGAAGGTCTATGGAAGGCGCAAGAGTCACTCTGAACCTCGCGAGATTGCACATTACCAAGAGAACCCTCCCCCCCTTTTTTTTCAGTTTCCTCTTATAAAGCAATTTGATGGATAGTCCCTACAATAAATGGTCTCCAAAAATCCTTATAGCTTTTTTTTTCCCCACAGTGTCCTGTATTTCAATGTTAAGTGAGTTAAATGACATCCCTTTGGTTCCCTGCTTTACTCAATATTCTAAACCACAGAATTCTCTCTAAATAGAAGAAAGCCGTATCGCCACTTTCCCTGTGTCCAGGGAATTCTCTTTAATTCTCCCCTTTTCCAAGCACAGCATCAAGGGATGTTCAGTCTTCCCTTCCTTTCACACACCAATCAAAAGCCCCTTCCATGACTAGAAAATCTAAAGTCCAAGAACTTGGCAGTGCTGGGACTGTGACTAGGCCAGACGCATTAGCATTCCAAGCAGGGCCTGAAGAACTGCTAAGTAGCAAAGTTTTCTTTAAAGGCCTTGGAAATTAAAAACAGGAAAAGAAAGGATGTGATAGGAAATGTTTTATTTTCCCTCATTCAATGTTACATTTCCTCTAATTTATAGATATCTTGATTTACACACATAATTGTGCTGAGTATTTCACCCTTTAAACTTCCCTGAACGCTGGAGTTAGAAGAAACAGTTGGCCAGATGTCTTTTTTAACAATCAATAAACTCTAAATCCATATCTCATCACGTTAAAAAAAAAAAGTAATAGAGAAAGTATACCTTAATGACACTCCAAATACCATAACTGATTTGTTGAATTGTAGTCAGGTGATACGTGGAGTGTAGTTTAAAAACCACGGCTTGAGGGGCACCTGGGTGGTTCAGTGGGTTAAACCCTCTGCCTTCAGCTCAGGTCATGATCTCAGGGTCCTAGGATCGAGCCCCGCATCAGGTTCTCTGCTCAGCGGGGAGCCTGCTTCCTCCTCTCTCTCTGCCTGCTTGTGATCTCTCTCTCTGTGTCAAATAAATAAATAAAATATAAAAAAAAAATCTTTTTTTAAAAACCACTGCTTGAACCTTTAAAAAAGGGGGGGAGGGGGGCAGAGGGCACCTGGGTGGCTCAATCAGTTAGATATCTGCCTTTGCCTCAGGTCATGATGCCAGGATCCTGGGATTGAGCCCCGCAGTGGGCTCCCTGCTTCAGCGTAGAGTCTGCTTCTCCTTCTCCCTCTGCTGCTCCCCCTGCTTCTGCTCTCTTGCTTGCACTCTCTCTCTCAAATTAAAAAAAAACTTAAAAAAAAATAAATAATAAAATCACTGCTAAAACAAGATATTTAATCATATATATTTTTATACATATACACATATATAACTTATTTTAGTTATATATAAATTTTTATATATGCATTATATATGTACATAAAACTTATATATAACTAAAATAAATTATTTCTATTTTCCAAATATGTTCCTTTATCAATAAATACAAAATAAAATCAAGAAAATACTGGGTTATGTACCTAACTCAAAATTTTCTTTTTATTTACATCACTGCTACAATAGTGGGAAAACATTTTCTGGGAAACACTTAATAGGGGAAACATTTTCTGGCTTTTTAAATTATAGCAAATCTGAAAAAAAGAAACCATTGATAGTTAAATGTGTAATATGATTCAACTCATGCTAGTAAATAGATTTAGGTGAACTCCTTAGGACTATAACATTTAAAGAAAATATATATGAATTTTTAAAACATCTAGCATGTACATGAAAGTATAGCTTTCCAAATAGTCACACAGGTATAACATCATTTCATACCCTCAAAGAACCACTGAGGAACAGAGACACATATAATTAGTACTCCCAATTTAAAGATGAGGAACTGAATTCAGATATTAAATACTCTGTCCAAGTTCTCAGAACTTCTTCAGGGTAGAATAGAATTCAAACCTTAACATTTCAACAGCTCCTTCCAAAATCCACATTGCCTTTAAAAGCTCATTATCGAACATCTATTTACATAAGGATTTGATTTCAACCTTGAAATTAAATGTGATTTATAGATAATTCTATCATAACTAACCAATTTCAACAGTAGTTCAAAGTAGACCCAAGTTTTAAATATTAAAATAGGGAAAAGAAATGAGTTGAAGACATTGACTTTTAAGAGTTAGAAGAATTTACTGTGTCATTTCTGAAAAGGTTACACAAAGATCACATTTCAATATTACATATTAATTAGGAATCATAATTCATATCTAGCTCTGGCACACAATACATTTGTTTTAAGGGGGAATTTTTAATCAAAAGTATTTTCACAACAAAATTTTCTAATTTTTGAGATCTAAAGTAATGATCTTTTATTTCAGAATCCGTATTTTAAATCCTGCTATATTCCACCCTGCTTTGTATACATCTCCATCATAAAAATTGATTCATGTACATTATGTGCACATAAGCTGCCACAATCACCCTATAAAGTAGATAAGCTACTTGTGCCTAAACAAAAGCTATCTACGTTAAAAGGAAATACATTCACAATAAAATTTACTGTAAGAAAGAGAGATTCTCATGTATATACTTTCATGGATGAGATTCATATATCAAAGCATGCTTATTCATGTACTTATGAATAATGTACTTATTTTTGAAAAAGTCTGTTTCATAAATTCCCTCTTTTTTTATTTTGTAGCAACATTACTAGGGTATTATCTACATGCGATAAACTGCTGCCTTCCCTCTGACCCCTCACCATGACCCCCACCCTTTGATTTCCTCAGAGTCCTTTCCTCCAAGAGCTGATGCCCAAAAAGTGTAGACTGGACCAGACTTGAGGCTTTACTACAGCATGTAAAAGTATTCAGATAATTCTCCTTTTCATCAGCAAGTAAACTCCGCCTGAAGCGCTGGTATAAAAAGCCCACAAGTAGTAAGCTGGAAAGAGAACAGTCTTCTACAAGGTCGGAAGGTAATTAAAGGTTTCACATTTGGAAACCTGATTGTGAGAACATAGGAACTATGGCTTCCTGGAGGTTAAGGGGTAATCCTATTTGACTGCAGGGGGCACAGCCTGTCTTTGCCTTTCCAGCATCCACTGCCTTTCTCTGGCAACAGAACCCTGACAGAATAATAGAGAGGAGTTCCTCTTCTCCCACTCAGGGCATGATGATGTCACTCTGTAAGCAGAGCATCTCATCCTTTAGCCAGTGTTTGGCTGAAGATGGGATCATTATCCCAGTCAAGCAACAGTGGTAACGGCTGTACTTCCAGGGTCTGAGGAAGTGAGGTACTCTCTTCAGATCTGGGGGTGAGAGGACAGGGTACAGTAAGGCAGAAGCTGCTAGCAGCCATGCCGGCACCAAAGGCGGAAGCTTGACTGAGGATGGAACTAACACTCATTAGAAAACAAAATCAATGGGGTGCCTGGGTGGCTCAGTGGGTTAAAGCCTCTGCCTTTAGCTCGGGTCCTGATCCCAGGGTCCTGCGATCAAGCCCTGCATCGGGCTCTCCGCTCAGCAGAGAGCCTGCTTCCCCCTTTCTCTCTGCCTGCCTCTCTGCCTACTTGTGATCTCTCTCCCTCTGTCAAATAATTAAATAAAATCTTTAAAAGAAGAAGAAGAAGAAGAAAACAGAATCAAGAGATAGAATCTATAACAGTGCTGCGCCTAGACTCTTCGGGTGTCTTGATTACAAAGTGCTCTTTGCTGACCATTGTTCCAATTGGGTCTTCTGCTTCTTGCACCCTGATTCATAAAGGGTCTTCATATTCACTAGTTCCGTCATAACAATGAATGTGACATGTTTGGACCTCTTATCCATTACTCCAGTAGGACTAGAAATAGCAAACTGGTATAAACTGCAACATCAGGAATTTATATTAGCTCAAAGGAAGCATCATGGAGATACTTTCAAAAAAGAGTTTATAAAGAGGGGGGTTTTAAGTGCTTTTCTCTAATGCTTTTATTTACAAGGATTCTTCAACAGTTTGTGTGATACATATACTAAGATTCCAGTTATAGTAAAATCTCCTTTTATGGCATAACTAAAAGAAAGCTAGAGCCTGCCTATTTTTGTTCATTAGGTATACCCAAGAGGCTGGAGTAAGAACACTCTCCACGCCTTTCAGATCCCTATGATTTGTCTAAAAGTCATTAGTATTCCCAAGATAAGTAGTAATCGTAATCATTTGATTAGTCACGATTCAAAATTTAACAAGATTATCCCAGGCAAATTTTTTATTTATAAACTGATTAATTATCCAAATTAGATCAATGTTTTTGCTAATCCCTCTACCAGTCACAGATGTTCACTGGGAGCACTTGGCCAATAGGAAACAAGAGAAGGCACAGTAGCACCAGCTGTCCAGTGGAAAATTGTGCAAAATCTCTATTCTAATGGCTCTAAAGCAAACATTTGTTTTTGTTGCAATAAATAAAACTGTTTCCTTTTAGCACTATGTTCTACCAGGGAAGAAATGTTAGCAACTAAAATAACAGATTTTCTTTAAAATGTAATAAGACTTGAAAATTCCAGCCAAGGAAGATAGGGCATATATATGCCAAGCAATTCTAAGGTTATTACTAATATTGATACACTTCAGGTGTTTGCATTACATCAAAAGGATAGCAGGCATCAAACCACTAATAAAAGATAAATATAAGTGCCTGCAATTTAGTAACGTGCATTATCAAAGTGAGAAAGAATAAAAAAGCCAAAACCAAAATAAATAATAGATAAGGCAGAGTGACTTTGAACAGCCTATTAAGCAAATACCAGCTTATATTGGTTTACTGCAAAATTTTATAAACATAATGCCACAGAACTTTCAACATCAATGCACTATGAACTCAATCAAGCTTCCGAAAAGAGATTCATGCTCATTTTTTGGATATAATAACAATAATAATAATAGTAATAACAATGGTTTCTACCTACTTAATTTAGGTGCCCAATGCTAAGGGTTTGATGCTTACTAAGTGTTTCACAAATGTTAATTGCCATTAATCTTATGGCAATAGTAAAACCTAAGCTATAATCCCACTTCACAGATAAAGAAATTGAGGTTTCAGTATTAGTAACTTTTTAAGGTCATACCAAGAAGACTGGAGTTGTAATTTGAAACAAGGTTTGTCTGAATCAAATTCAAAATTTCTTGAGTACCTACTATCTGACAGATACTGTGTGCAGCATTAGAACATAATTGTGAACAAAACCAGATGGGCTCTGCCCTTACAGAATTTAAGTAAAATCAAAACTACAACTGTGATAAATTTTCTTTTTTTTTTTTTTTTTTTTTTTTTTTTTTTAANAAAAAAAAAAAAAAAAAAAAACTTGTGTTAAATTTTTTTTTTTTTTTTTTTTTTTTTTTTTTTTTTTAAAGATTTTATTTATTCATTTGACACAGAGAGAGATTACAAGTAGGCAGAGAGGCAGGCAGAGAGAGAGGAGGAAGCAGGCTCCCTGCCGAGCAGGGAGCCCGATGCGGGCCTCGATCCCAGGACCCTGGGATCATGACCTGAGCCGAAGGCAGCGGCTTTAACCCACTGAGCCACCCAGGCGCCCTGTGATAAATTTTCTGAAGGGAAAAAATATGGTGCTGTAGGAGCACACAAAAAAGGAGCTCACAGAGTCTGAGAGATCAGGAAAAGCTTACTGCAGAAGGGTCCGGGAGCTGAAATCTGAATGAAGAATAGGTATAAATTAGGTGAAAGGCAAGGGTTTAAGTGGGGGGAGCCTGCCAGACAGAGAAGAAAACATCTAAAAAGGCCCTGTGGTAAGAGGGAACTCAGAATGTATATGCACCTAAAAAGGGGGGGAGGACCGGAGAGGGGGGTGAGGAGGGGAGGGGAGGCATTGCACCCAAAGCAGAGAGCCAGGGGAAGAAAGCATGAAACAAGATGAAGCTTGTATCTCAGAGCCCAGGAAAGCCTGAAGTTGCACTGGGCTTAATGACCTTTTATCCGTACATAAGCAAATGAAAGAGAAACTTCTCTCAAGTCCATGTGTTTCATTTTTAAAATAAAGCCTCAAAAGTCACAATGAATTATTTTAACCTGTAAAATCTTTCATATCTAAAGTGAAACACTATTGTCCCTTCAGTGATTCTAAGACAAGTTACTTTTCATCCCCAAGACAGCTCCTTGGTTCAGGCTGCCTTCATGTAGGACCCTGATTCCTCCCATGCCTACCATTTGCAGCCTCACTCTATTCTTTCTCTTTATCACTGTCTGATCCTCCTAGAGCAAAACCTGACCATTTCACTCTCCTGCTTAATAATCCTTCAATGGCTTCACATTACCTAATGGGGAATATATGATCTGGCCTTTGTCTGCCTATCCATTTCCATCTTCTGTTAGAATATAGTTGAGCCAGGATTTGAGGATGTCCAGAGATCAGGTTCATTTATGGATGCTCTATTATTCCCAATATATTGGTCACACCAGCATGATTCAAGATGGCTTCTTATCTGCTTATATAACAATTAACTGAATGGGGGAAGGAGGAGGGAGGGTGGCAGGCAGCCAAAGCCTCCTTTAAAAACCTGACTTCAGGGGCGCCTGGGTGGCTTAGTGGGTTAAGCCTCTGCCTTCGGCTCAGGTCATGATCCCAGGGTCCTGGGATCGAGCCCTACATTGGGTTCTCTGCTCAGGGGGGAGCCTGCTTCCCCCTCTCTCTCTGCCTGTCTCTCTGCCTACTTGTGATCTCTCTCTCCCTGTCAAATAAATAAATTAAAAAAAAAAAAAAAACCTGACTTCAAGGTATAGTCCATGACCACTCTGGCTGCAAAGGAGGCTGGGGGAAATGTGGTCTTTATTCTGGGCACCCACAAACTCAAATACTTCTGTTAGTATGGAAGAAAGGAAGAATGAATTTGAGGAAATAACTAGCAGTCTCTGATACAGAAATTGAAATAAAAATGCATTTTGCTAAATTAAACAGAGCTCAAATTAAATGATGCAGTTGGCATCAATTCTTTAGAGTTTATCACATTAATTACAATTTCCATTTCAAAAAAAATGTGCAAAATGAATGTTGATCTACTCTTTAGAAAACTGTCATACTACAACTTGATATACTATTGCTAAAGTAACTACCGCCTCTCAAAACTCCTACATGACAATTTATCTAAATGATTCTTTTTCCAGTTTTCTCAATAATAAGTGCTTTTATACTTACAATTTGTTAATATTTTTAAAGACTTTCTGAGAGATTCTTTAGCAGCTACAACTAGAAATAAGCACTGGGTTTCACCCTAACAGATAACAATGACTTCATTTGTACTGATCAGGAAAGAGGCTCATTCTTCACATGAGTTTAGAATGGGAACTCAACTATTAAATCATGTCCTGCCAGGTAAATAGGGAAGAAAGATAAATAAAGGCCTTTTTCTCATTTGTTAGTAATCCTAGAGATGGAAGAGATGGATTGATTTAGCAAGTTTTAAATAACTTTCATTGACTTTCATTGACAACGAGGCTTAATTTGATTTAAACGTCACAATATTCACCATTCTTAGCCACAAGTATCTAGACTTTAGTACAACAAAATTCCTTTCTTTACATTTCCTGCCTATTTTAACAAACCAGGTTTGAAATTACCCTCTTTGAAGACATGGCTGAAGCCAAAACTCTACTTGAAATGCAAATGTTTAAGTAGTATGTCCATGATATCAGCAATGACCTTGAACACTTTAGCCAAACACAAATAACCAGTCCTTAAATCATTAACTTAGTTTGGATCCCTAATGTAACTATGTTGGTGATTTGTGTAATATATTTTTTAAGTCACTGTCTGTAATTGGTACGATGTGCTTCTACAGAATTAATTTGGATATTACAGAAATGAAGCAAAACCCAGATAATGTTTTGTATCTTTCATCTCAAAAGTACTTTTTTAAAGATACTACATTTTAAACACCTATCATAGAAGATCACAGCGAATTACAACTAGAGGAAATAGAATGACATTGTTTTACTTTTTAAATTATTCTGTAATTTGTACATATATATTTTTTTCACTTTATTTCTCTGCCCTATATGCAAATACACCTCAACAAAGTTCTTATTTGTACATTGCTACCAGTGAAGATTCCAAAAATAAGAGCAAATAACAACACTGGAGAATTTCAAGTTCTTAAAGAGAATGGCCAAACCTGTATATTTTGGTTTTTTGTTTGTTTGTTTGTTTGTTTGTTTTTTAAAGATTTTATTTATTTATTTGACACAGAGAGAGGGATCAAATCACAAGGAGGCAGAGAGGCAGGCAGAGAGAGAGGAGGAAGCAGGCTCCCCGCTGAGCAGGGAGCCCCAGGACCCTGAGATCATGACCTGAGCTGAAGGCAGAGGCTTTAACCCACTGAGTCACCCAGGCACCCAAAACCTGTATATTTTGGAATAAGCTTGAGGCAAAGCCATTCTAACAGACTCAGGCAATAGATAGAATATAAATTAATGAAGAACAAAAATACTGCAATTTGTTCTCTTCAACCTGTATTTAAATGCTTATCCTTTTCCAGACACTTATTCTTAGATTTCAAAAATAAAAATTATAAGTTATCATATGCTCTCTTCTATTTTTCTTAAGTTCTATAAATTCCCCAATTATTCTCTGGTTTCATATTAGCAAATTATTTCCAGCTAAACTTTTTTTACCAATAGAGTTTAAAATAAAAAAATGTCTCTCCAGATGTGTTATATTCTATCTACAAAGAGAAAGAGCTGATTTAAAGTAAGAAATTGTCTCATCAAATGCTAACAAATTCACCCTTTGCACACATTAAAAACAAAACTGAACTTTCAGAAATGCCAACTTTAATGTGGCTATAACACACAAACCATTAAATAAGGTTATATACCATTATATACATTACTTTTTCCAGACTGTAGGTTTTATCACATGTTGGACCAGGTAAGCACAGAGAAATGACCCAAGACATTATTAAACTACCTATTATAGTAAGATTTAATGGCACCATAAAATTAATGACAACCTTCATCTGTTTTAAAAGAATGACCAAATGGATTCTCAAAATATTTAATAAGTAAGAACAATTACATTGACTTTTTTCCAGAGAAGGACTGATATTAACAGTTACTTAGAGATCTGAGAATATATATATATATCCTATTCGATAAATATTTTTTTTCTAATTCAATAAATATTTATGGAGCCAAGCACTTGAGATACTCAGTGACAAAACACAAAGATCTCTGCCTTCAAAGAGTTTATAGACAGATGATAAACAATGGATATTCAAATAGTAAATTATATTGTGTGTAATGAGATAGTATGGGGGAGGTAAAGCAGGATAAGAAGAATAGGAAAGGCTGAAGCAAAATGTTAAATATGTTACCAATGACCCATGAATTCTATATACTGCTAGGTATATACCTAGAAGAATTAAAAATATATATCCACACAAAAACCTGTATATGAATATTCATAGCAGCACTATTCATAATAATTAAAAAGTGGAATCAACCCCAAAGATCCATCAGCTGATGGATAGAGTGACACAATATGCTAAATCCTTACAATACGATACTGTTTGGCAATAAAAAGGAATGGAGTACTGGTATGGGCCACAACATGATGGTTCTTGAAAACATTAAGCTTAGTAAATAAGCCCAGACACAAAAGGACAAATATTATATGGTTCCGCTTATGCGGGGCACCTACAATGGGTAAATTCATAAAGACAGAAAGTAGACTAGGAGTTACAGAGAAGAGGGGATGTGGACAGAGTGATGGTCTAAACAGTACAGAGTTTCGTCTGGGAGGTTGAAAAAGTTCTGAAAATGGATACTGGTCATGGTTGCACAACATTGTGAAAGTGACTAATGCCACTGAATTTTACACTTAAAACGGTTAAGATGGTAAACTGTATGTTTTATTTTCCCACAATTACTATTTAGAAATGCACTTAGAATACTGTTAATTTATCTACTAAGCAATGATCTAAGCTCCCTCTCTGTCTCTCCCAGACCAGACTGCCCAGAAGCCAGCAGAAATCAGAGACCCCTGTTCAGTGATTTCTCTGGCAATCAAACCTGGCATTGTGACTTCCTTCATTCACATAAGTGAGTAATCCAAATGGAGCCAAATTCTATCACTCGATATTCTGAAATTTCAGAAGAAAAACGCAGAGTATAGAAATTGCTGGATCCAAGTCATGTGACTGGCAGGACTCAGAGAGAAAGTTCTGCCACTGAGATTCCCACAGCAGCCCTGGGTTTCTGCCTTTCTTACTACTGCTCAGTTGTTGAGCTCATCATTCAATTTCTTGGAGTTCCTCCAGTATCCTTATAATTAACATTTCCTTCTTTGCTTAAGCTAGCCAGAGATAGTTTTTGTTCCTTAGAAACAAAAGAACCTTACTTCTAACATATTATAGACTTTTGATTTTTAGGCTTTATCCATGTGGGAACATGATATACAAGTACCTTTTTGTTTCCAATCTTTTGGGCTTTTGAGATCAGGTAGTAAGAATTAGAATAGCAAAGGATATTGATTGTTTTTTCAAGAGTTCCAAGACAACTCAATACGAGATTTGTAAATAATTTAAATGTGTATTGGAACATCATTTTATTCTCTGAAATTTTTACAAAAAACAGGTTTCTTCCCCACCCACCCCCTACCAGAAAGTAGAGCATTCCTATGAAACCTTTAAAAAGCCGAAATGGCATAAAGCAAAGAAGCAATTATCATTTCACAAAAGCAAAAACCCTCTTTGGATTTCTTTCAGTTAGTGAAGGCAGGTATCAATGTAGGTCTTTTGTAGAAGTCAAACAGGATAAAGTGAACTTTCAGATAGTAGGAGACACCTGTAATACACTTTGATTTGCCACTAGAAAAGTCAATCAACAACTTTATGGTCCAGTTTTATTTTTGGTTTGTTGTGGTTTCTGGATTTTTATGCTCTTACATTTAGCTCTGATGATCCTTGCATAATTTGAAGAATCCACTTTTCAATAGGAGATAAGATATGGAGAATTGTAGTGTCTACTCTTAGTGATTGTTTCAAAATTAGTCATTACCACAAGGCCCTGGAGAGCTAGATATCTAGGAATTACTTAATTATAAATTTCAGTTTTCTCTAGGACTCTGTTGAATTGTTTGGATAACTATACATAATAAAAGTCCAGCATTTTGTAATTTTCACAAAGAAAATTTTGAGGATATTTTAATAGTAGCTCAAATACCTTACTAATAGAACTCAATAACACATCCGAATTTTAAGAATTTAGACATGTGTTCAGATTATGCTTTGTGCACTCCATAAGTCTTTCCCTGTGTTCACGAGAATGTATGAAAGGTATTCCATACCAAGTGGAAGTGAGTGTGTGTGTGTGTGTGTGTGTGTGTGTGTCTGTGTGTGTCTGTGTGTGTGTTGAACAGTCACAGGCAGTAGGAGGCAAAACACAGAGGGTCTGAACCAAATTTAAACTTCTCACATTTGGTAAATAAGCATAAAATATGTTTTTAGATAATTTCTTCTATCTTTTCATACTCAAAATATCTCAAAAATTTCAAATTGTTTGCTTCCTTTTTGGGAGCTATCAAAATGGACAGTAAAATTTCACAAAGCTGCTTTTTCAATGGAAGAAAAAAGTACCAAGAATATATGCTCAAATTATGGGTATATTGAGACAAATATCCATCCTAATGATCTTTCAAAGTTCAGCTTCTATACCACCTCCTCCTCGAAGCCCTTCCCGGTCATATAAGCCAGAAGCAATGAATCCTCTTCTGACTTGTTTATGACACTGTTTTTAATCATCTTTATGACATTTGAAAAGAATTGCCTCATGTCGTGGTTATTCAGTATCAGCCTCACCTCCATCACTAGTTACTAATGGTAACTAGTAACCACTAGTTACTTCACAAATATTTACTAAGCAGGAATTGTGTGAGGTGCTAAGCATACAAAGATTAAAATGACACTTTCTTACCTTGTGGCATTTACAGCACTGGGAGATAAGAAGGCATCAATACATTTACTCCTATAGATCCTAGCCAAGTTCTCCAAGGAAATCTCATACTACAAATTCTCAAAGACAGTTTTCGTTTTTGAGATAATTAAACACAGCCTACAATCTAGCATCTCTGGGGAGGCCTGGGTGGCTCAGTCAGTTAAGCATCTGCCTTCAGCTCAGGTCAGGCTCCCTGCTCAGCAGGGAAGTCTCCCTCTGCCTCTGCTCCCCCACCACACCCCACTCATGCTCTCTCTCAAATAAATAAATAAAATCTTAGGAAAAAAAAATCTAGGGCGCCTGGGTGGTTCAGTGGGTTAAAGCCTCTGCTTTCGGCTCAGGTCATGATCTCAGCGTCCTGGGATCGAGGCCCCCATCGGGCTCTCTGCTCAGCAGGGAGCCTGCTTCCTCCTCTCCCTGTCTCTCTGCCTGCCTCTCTGCCTACTTGTAATCTCTCTCTCTGTGTCAAATAAATAAATAAAATCTTAAAAAAAAAGAAAAGAAAAGAAAATCTAGCATCCCTTCTTACTGTTTCCCAAACACATAGTCAGGGCTCATTAAATATTTGTTGAATGAATTAATGATTCCATCTGCGGCATGCTTCAGCATAAACCACATCACAAGGAAAGTTACATGGACTTGATTCATGATGTAAATACATTTTGAAATTTTATTATTAAAGTTTTTTTCTAAATAACCTCATAATTTAATTTATTCTCAATTCTGGGTTGGATTTCTATTGGTGTGTGTTGGTATAAACTACAAAATAGCTATTGCTAACCAGTTGTTACTTTTTTATTTTGAGAGAGCAAATCCATCCATTTAGAAGATACTTAACAAAAATATTTCAAACATATATACACAGAATGAAATCCTTTGCAAACTATCGCCTATAAAAGGTGACTCAGGATTTAAAAGTATCATAGTGACTACTGAGATTACAAACATGAACAAGTCGGCCATACTAAAGAGCATACTTGTTACTACATGTATAAACAGACTTCTAAAATAAAACAACCTAGTTAGTGCATAAGTTAAATCAATCATTTATAATTGTTCCGCATTACTGGTCAAACATTTTCTCATAATACATTTTCAATATCAATAATAGCAATGAACAAATTTGGTTTATGATAGGCACATGATCATCTATTTCGGCAACATTCACTGTCCTCATTTGTAGTTTTCCTTCAGTGACCATAACCTGGACAATACTTTATTTACGCTTTTTAAGATAAATACTGTTGGGATGACTGCGTGCCTCAGCTGGTTAAGCATCTGCCTTCCGCTCAGATCATGATCCCAGAATCATAGGATTGAGTCCCACATGGGGCTCCTTGCTCAGCGGGGAGCCTGCTTCTCCCTCTGCCTGCTGCTCCCCCGGCTTGTGCTCACTCTCTCTTGCTCTCTCTAACAAATAAATATATAAAATCTTTAAAAAAAAAAAGATAAATGCCGTTGACTAACAGGAATAAGAAACTGAAGAATCTTTAAAAATAGCACTTTCAGTTTAGCTAACTCTCCTGACTATACCAGTAACAGATGCTTAATTAAAGAAACATATCTAGAATCTGAGAGATACAAAAATGAAAATGAAAACCACCTATCCATTCACAATGCCATACCACCATCACTAATATATGCTGTTCCATTTTCTTTCACTAATTTCCATATATATTGTTTTGTATTTTTAACTAGAATTATGGTTTTCTGAAGGCATATTTTGAAAACTTTCCTATCTAATCTGCATAGGAGAAGGAAGAGAACCACAGCAAAAAAGGCATCCATAGAGTTGAAAGGCACAGTTTTATCCATTAAATGAATGAATGAATGGTCATTAAACCTTCACTTCTCATTATTATAATCTGATGATCTGTTACCAAGATCTGGTGTTTAAAAAAACAAAAGAAGTAAAATTCATTATGTTATTATGCTATAAATTTGTCATAAAAGTCCATTATTACTACTTCTTCTAAATTTATATACAAAGACACACCCTGTGCCTGGAATTTCAATTTTAAATTATGAGTCTATCGTATTCTGTCTACATTCTGAGTTATCTATATTCCATCTGTACAATAACAGTTCCAAGGGAAAAATGTGATTATGAAATGTGTTACCTATGCAAAAAAAAAAAAATCTGTTAAACCTAGAATGAGGCCAAGCAGTTGTCTGTGAATTCTAGTCAATCAGAAGGAAGCATCAGGGGCATTTGAGGAGAGCTGGTTGTTTACCTGACTGATCTCTCTCCACAAGAGAGGGTCTAAAAGCTGCAATGTTATTTATGGAATGACTTCTAAGTTTAAGAAACAGTTGACATTTTAGCTTAAAATAGGCTTTATGTTCACCACTTCAGAAACTGTCTTTGTCCTTGAGCAGATTTCAAGTTCCATAACGTGACACTACTAACCCTTAGACTTTCCAAAACAACTGAGTATTCAAGATTATACTGTCTTCTTCCTCCCCACTGAACACATATGCAAATATTCAGTGGATTTTTAGATATTTTTATCACAATAACATATGCCTTAGCCAAAACAAAGCTAAGTTTATACAGCTAGTTATAGCAGGAAATACTGGCTGTTAACTTGAAGGGCTCTATTTGGAAGACTAAAGATAACCTACAAATTATTCTAAAATAACGCTTGACTATAATCATTCCTTGTTTCATCTACTTGACTCTTCACTGATCAGCCAGTCCTAGGAAGGGAAAGATTTTTAAAGCTATAATAGTAGTACCATAATTTGGGGCGCCTGGGTGGCTCAGTAGTTAAGCGTCTGCCTTTGGCTCAAGTCATGATCCCAGAGTCCTGGGATAGAGCATCGGGGTTCTCTGCTCAGCAGGAAGCCTGCTTCTCTCTCTCCCACTGCCCCTGCTTGTGTTCCCTCTCTTGCTGTGTCTCTCTCTGTCAAATAAATAAATAAAATCTTTAAAAATAAATAAGAGTAGCATAATTCAATGAGAAAAAGAAGATAATAAGTCAAAGCCACAAATATTTAAATATCAAAAACGTTAAACAGAGTAAAAGAACAGGAAGGGAAATTCAAGGGACCATAACTGGGAACAATAAAAGGTACGCAGTTACAGTTTTATTCATCCAAGGAATGAAGCCAGAATTATAAACTGTGTAACATACCACCACCCTACCTAATCTCCATCATTGAACGTGGAAACAAAGGAACTGAGAACTTCACTGAATTGGCCAAAATCAAGCAGAAAGTAAGAAATAAGGGACCCAGTCTTGTGTCACTGTGGCGAAGAGACTATTATGATACTTTGTAGCCACTGCATCAGTGATGGCACTGAGGGGGTCCTGAGACCTTAACAGTGGGTGTTGATTCTTGGTAGATCCTGGAAAGAAACCTCAAACCAAAGGCAGCAATCACTTACACAAACACACACACACAAATACACATATGCACACGTGTCATTTGCTGTGCAGAATAGACAATGAAGGGGTTCAATACCTTTTCACTACTCTATCCCATCCATCATGGAAGTTCTGCTGTGCTCATTCCCACTGTATGGTATCTAACCATTTAGTCAAGTGAATGGAAATATGAAGTGTCATATTCCAGAAATATGAAGTGTCAGACACGGCATCGACCAGGGAAGTAAGTCTCAGGATAAAGAAAATTTAAAAGGGAAGACGGAACAATTACCACTACATTTGAAATTGTACAGCGATCCCAAAACTCCCTCCCTTCCTTTTTTTTTTAAGATTTTATTTATTTATTTATTTATTTATTTATTTATTTATTTATTTATTTATTTGCACAAGCAGGGGGAGCAGCAGGCAGAGGAAGAAGCAGGCTCCCCACTGAGCAAGGAGCCCTACATGGAACTTGATCCCAGGACCCTGGAATCATGACCTGGGCCGAAGGCAGATACTTAACCGGCTGAGCCACCCAGGCATCCCTACTGCCTCTCTTCTTTTTAAAAAGTAAAAATGACAACCCTAAAATGTACCATTAGCAAAAACAAATTATTTAAAATATATGCACCACCATCATTCTATAGGATTTAAAGCAGTCTTCCTTAAATTAACTTAAGTGTTTCCTAAATAGATCTATAGATGAAAACTTAAGTGAGAAAATGCTTATTAAGCCCCTTTGGCACCTACACAAGCTGGGAGAACAATACCTCAGTCAGCAACAATTTGGGATTCAGAAACATCAAGTAAGTATTGGTTAAAGGATAACTGGAGAAAAAAGAGGAAATGCAAATCTTTGCAAGTGGGGCATTCTAATTTCTCACAGACTGAAAAATCAAACTTAGAAGCTGGGTCACAGAGCCTAAGAAAATCCTCCCACATTTCCTCTAAGTACCTCTAAGAGGAGCCTGCCAGTCTCATAGAGTGAAACTGATTTTTTTTTTTTGAGCAGCAAAATTCATTACCTTATTGCAAAACTTCCCCAAAGCTAAATGATAACAATGCATATCCTCCAAAACTCCCTCACACACTAAATGTTGAAAGCAAATGTTTATTTGCAAACAAATATCTTTACCAAGAATTACCTTGAAACGCTGTGTAAACTAAGTTCTCATTAACTACTCCCTTAGGCTGAATTTCAAATATCCAAAGTGTCAAATAGATAAAAAGCTAAAACAAAAATAAGAAACTTTAAGATGAGTTTCTAGCTCCACAAGTTAGAGAAAAAGAATATCCAATCAAAGCACCAAGCTTCACCAAGGGCAGCATGTCTAAAGATCCTTACCTCAGAATCAAGCTGCACAGAGGTCTTGTCCTATTAACCTCAAGGAGACTCAGTTTGTTAACAGGAAAATAATACTACACACATTCTAAAGAAACTCAACTTTCAAACACCAGCAAGAAATATTGAATACAAAAGAAAAAAAAAGAAATACTGAATACAAATATTTTTAGAAACATATGCTACATTAAAGGTAGGAGCTTACTTTTCTCGAGCCTTAAAGATTATGATGTGTAACCAAAGAAACCCACACTTTGCTGGGAATCTGGAGACAGGGTTCCAGTTTCAGCTTGGGCCATTAATGTCCTCCATTTCTTAGGCAAGTCACTTCATTTCTCATCCCCTCAGTTCCTTGATCTCTAAAAGGAGCCGGAGAGACTCTACAACCACTAAAGTTGTAGCTTTCTGATTTTTCACCTCCAGCCCTCTGTGGGTATATAGGTACACAAACACATTCCTTTGCTGAACAAGGCACTACAAAAACATGGCTCTTTATGTATCCAGGTTTTGTGCTCTATTCCTAGTCCTTTTCATTATTTTGTCTACAAGTGTAACTATTGCCCACAGTCACCAAGGTAGTGATAATTACAAGAGTGAACACATAAGTGTTTATTAGGTGCCAGGTACTGGGCTAGGCACTTTGCACATATTAACTCCCTTCTTTTTCAACACAGCCCTATGAGACAGAAACCAGTAGTATTCCCATTTTTAGAGAGGAGGAAACTGAGATACAGAGCAATTCTGTAACTTGCCCAGGGTCATAAGATTCACAGGTGGATTTGCCAGGATTTGACCTTAAACATTTTGGCCCTGGCGCATTTCCTGCTTAACTCCCACCCAGAGAGTCTATGGTGGGAAAAGGTGGAGTGCAGCGGGGTTCATCTGCACAATGTTGTTGGGGGCGCAAAAACTGACCTCACACTGTGAATTCTGTCAGGAACAAACAGTAGCTTGTGGTTTACAAACCCAACACAGGCACTTGCCGCTGATACATTTTTCTTCCACATTTCAGTTTCACAATTAACACTGGCCATAAAGGGATTAAATTATTTCTCCCTCCCTTCTTTCTCCTCTTAGGGGAGATGCCCAATTAAAGCTGTATTAACTACTGGTGACTTCCTCGTGAAGGCACCACTCCGTTATAATATGGCTCGCAGTCACGGTCCAAGGACACTGCAGGTTCAGTCATGTGCCCTAAAACCTACCAGCAGAAAACAGTGACCAGCCAGGAGTGGAAACACCAGTTCCGCAGCCTGAAGTCTTGAAGACAGGGCAGTCTGAAGTACTGAGACCATAAGGTAACCAAAAAAGTGCGTGCGCATCAAAATACACTGCCTTGTGCATTTCCACTGCTACCTTGTATTCACGATCAGGACAGACAGAAAATGCTAGTCATCAAGGAAGTCCTATTCAACCAACTAGCACGTGTTATGTTTATATACATATTTCCCCCACTCGTAAATCAACTCGAATCTCAAGAGCCGTGCACTTGGCCGAGTTCCAAGAGAGGTTCAGGATTTCAGTGGGGCAAGGCCCGGGAAGGAGAAAAGCGCGTCTGCGTTCTAGAACCCAGGAGGCCCTCAGAGACCTCCGGGGGTCCCGGCGCTGCACTCGCCCCTCGGCTACCCCCTGACGGCCGGGGGCAAGTCCCCGAAGCGCAGTCACTTCGGGGGCGACGGGACGGTGAGCGAGCGCCGCAGGGGCAAAGCCACACTTAGGCTCGCGGCCGCATCGTTTGGCTTTTGCGTCCAAGGCCACAGACTTTCACCCACCGCTCTTACAAACCCGGCCCTGAGACACGGGGGCCTGAGAGTGGTCGCTGGCGAACCGGGGCAGAGGTGCAGTTCTGCTTTACCTCTAAGGGAAAACAACCATTTTAACGAAAACGACCCACGGAGAAGCTAGCGAAGACTTCTTCGCAGGGCCTGTCTCGGGGCTTTTGAATCACTTCCTCCTTTTCGGATGTGTCTCTGAGCTGGAGATGACGAAGTCGCCGAGAGAGTCTTGGCGCTCGGGGCAGCTTCCTGCGAGCGAGCCGAGCGCCCGGCGCTGTCCGC
>LNAC01000342.1:225304-280452 GCA_002007465.1 Ailurus styani
AGAGCCCGACGTGGGCCTCGATCCCAGGACTCTGGGATCATGACCTGAGCCGAAAGCAGCAGCTTTAACCCACTGAGCCACCCAGGCGCCCCACAGGGTTTCTTTTTGGGGAGATGAAAATGTTCTAAAATTAATTGCAATGATTATACAACTCTGTGACTATATTAAAACCTATTGGGATGCTTGGGTGGCTCAGTCAGTTAAGTGTCTGCCTTTGGCTAAGATCATGATACCAGAGTCCTGGGATTGAGCCCCACCTCAGGCTCCCTGCTCGGCAGGAAGTCTGCTTCTTCCTCTCTCTTTACCCCTCTCCCCTGCTCATGCTCTCTCACACTCTCTCTCTCTCTCTCTCTCTCAAATAAATCTTAAAAAAAAAAATTAGTGGGGGGAAAAAAACAGTCTCAGGGTAGGGGAGAGAGAGCAGCAAAAGGTAAGGTTAAAAGAGACTCCCTCAAAAAGTATTCTTCAGGGTGCCTGGGTGGCTCAGTGGGTTAAAGCCTCTGCTTTCGGCTCAGGTCATGATCTCAGGGTCCTGGGATTGAGTCCCAAATTGGGCTCCCTGCTCAGCAGGGAGCCTGCTTCCCCCTCTCTCTGCCTGCCTCTCTGCCTACTTCTGATCTCTCTCTCTGTGTGTCAAATAAGTAAATAAAATCTTAGGGGGAAAAAAGTATTCTTCAAACTTACACTTGTGTTTGGCATTTTTTTTTTTCTTTAACTTGACCTCTGTGCTCTTGGTCTCAACTGACACCTACTTTGGGCAAGGGTGGCCTCATATCTAGCTGCTCAGACCAGGAAAAGTTATTAGAGTACAACTGAAAAGATTCAGTGAAACTCTAGGTGAGGTAAAACATATCACTTAATTCCTCACTAATCATCCGACTAACTATGCAAGGTCAAAAATGTCCCAGCTTCCAATAGAAATCATCTTTTGCTTTTTTTTTTTTTTCTTTTTCTTTCTAAGTAAACTCTACCAGGGCTCCTGGGAGGTTCAGTCAGTTAAGCATCTGCCTTCAGCTCAGTTCATGTCAAATAAATCCCCTAAAAAAAAAGTAAACTCTACCCCCCAATGTGGGGGCTCAAACTTACCACTAGAGATCAGAAGTTGCATATTCTACTGACTGAGCCAGCCAGATGCCCCTAGCAATGACTCTTTTTTTTTTTTAATTTTGTTTATTTGACAGAGAGCACAAGCAGAGGAACTGGCAGATAGAGGAAGAGGAAGAAGAAGAAGCAGACTCCCTGCTGAGCAAGGAGTCTGATGAGGGGCTCCATCCCAGGACCCTGGGGTCATGACCAGACCTGAAGGCAGATGCTTAACTGACTGAGCCACCCAGGCACCCCTAGCATCATATTTTCATCAAATCATTTCACCAACCTCTTAGGAATCCAGGCACCAAGTCTTGGAGTCACTTTTTATTCCTTTCTCTACCTATTTCTTCCTCTTCTATTATTTCAAATGTGTTTCCTTTTTTACCTTGCCCACTATCCTTGCTCCATTCTGTAGTGTTGCTGGTCATGGTCCCCTACACTTCCAGTCCCCCTACTTATGGCAAGCCAGCACTCTCTCCTTACAAAGTTGATCAGATCAAAACTTTACAAACTTAAAAGGATGCCCCATTGTCTTCAGAAGGAAGTTCAAAGACCCTAACCTCCTGGAGTGAATATTAGATGTGAACATCAGTCCATGTAAATGAATCTCCTGTGCTGAGAATACAAGACACTTCACCATGTCCCAGCATTCTGGACAGTCCATGATCCAGTCTCCTCCTTCTTCTCTAACTTTAGTTTCTACTCTTCCACTCCTGATATCCTCACAGAAAGCTAGACTTCCCACATACAAGCTGGCACTTTTAGTTCCATGTCTTTGAATGTGAGGTCTCCCTCTGCCAGAAATTCCTCCTCCTCCTTCTCTTCTCCCACCTCTTTCTGTTCAAGCTCTACCTCCCCAGTGAGGTGGCTTGGATTCTGCCAAGGCCAAGTTCTCACTCTTCATGAATTCCCATAGCCAGGCCATCCTGCCCCTAACATTTGTGGGTCTCCAGGGCAAGAGTAATTGGAGACCCTCATAACATAGTCTGAATATTAAAAGTTACAAATGAAGCTAAGTAACTGTTACAGGTAGTACAGGGAGAATTGACCTACATTTCCAAGTTCGTCCTATCTACATCTCTGCAAGCAGTCATTCCTTGACCACTTCTTGGGCCAAGCCTGCACACCAGATGTGCAGTTCATACTTGGGAAGATGGGTAAGGAGTCATCTATGTGTGGAATTCTGGGTCTCAGATACCCAGAACATATTCTAGGAGTGGGAGCAAACTCGGGCTGCTGGTGGGCATGTCTCCTTGACATGAATAGGAGACATTCATGTCTCCTATCCAGAATAGGGCCCTCTACAACTCAAAGCCCAGGGCAGGAGCCTAGTTGCCCAGTCTAAGGGCACATCTCTTTTAGGGGCCACTCAACACTTTCCACCTTGCCTTCTGGTTATTTCCATACATCTTGAGACTTACGTCTTGAAAATGAGATCAGTGTCTAATTCATGTTTTATCCCTTATGGGGCCTAGCAGTCCTCATTTAGGGCTTCAATAAAGAGTTAATAGATTAATGTAATAATAACTAATGTGGGAGGTTTTTTTAGAGAGAGAGCGAGAGAGAGCGCACATGCTTGAGGTGGGGGGCAGGGGGCAGGGGATGGAGGGAGAGGGAAAGGATCTTAGGCAGACTCCACGCTGAGCAAGTAGGCCCACTCAGGGTTCAATCTCATAACCCTCAGTTCATGATCTTAACTGAAATCAAGAGTCGGATGCTTAACTGACTGAGCCACCCAGGTACCCCTGAAGTAGAATTTTTTAAAGCTTAAATTTTTTATTACCTCTGATGGGAACAACAGAAGATGTCACAAGCATCAATTCAACCAAATGGCATTCAAAGAGTCTCCTGTGGTGAGACTATGAATCACTTCAGCAAAAGCCCAGTCATCGTTGCCCTAAAAAATCTACAAGAGAGGTAATAAATAGAGCATAGTATAATATTTGAAATGTTTATTCCCAAAAGATTGATTATGTTAAAAATAAATGAGCAATAAAAAGTTCTTCCATTAGAGATATTTTCAGGGTGACTTATATCCACTGTTCACTTGGATATCCTCAGATCAAGACTAGAAATGAAAGGGTTTGAAATCCGTGATCCATCAACTGAGTCATGAATAGCTTTCCTCATTCCCTACCTAGTACTAAATATAATTTTTAATATGTAACTGGCTTATTGAGCAGTCTGCCTCATGAGGTACAAATAAAATATGAGTTTTTAAGTCACTGCCTTGCAACATCAAATCTATATGTTCTGTCCCTTAATGATATTTCAAGAATAGCCCTTGGATTTAGTTATTTTCTGTTGTTAAACATACACACATACCCCATTCCAAATCAGTTTAAAACTTGGTCTCATCTCTTCCTGACTTCCTTAGATTAATGAAGCAGCCATGAGGGAGTGTGGGGCTGTTCTTGTACTCTTATCCATATCCATCTTATCCTTACTCTTATCCTTATCCACCTTCACATTTGAGCTCCTTCCATGCTGGGATAGGGAAGTAGAATCTGGATGAAATGGGCAAACATATCACTCTGAACTGGATGTGTGATTCCATACCTCTTGAGTCTTGCTGTTTGTCTGGCTAACTGGTTGCATTCAGGTAGGTGTCAAATGTTAGCTCTCCGTGGGCCCATGGGTGATGTTTTTAGCCGCTCTGAAGGATTTCTGCAGTGCACAGTTTTTGAAGTGGGAGAGTTGCCCCTGGCCAGACTTCTTGCAAACGCTGAAGCTCCATCATTGACAGTACAGCCCACAGGCAGACCATCCTCTTGGGCAGAGTCCTAGCAAGTGTGGTCTCCTTTTGTCCATGGGAGATTCAGGCAGGGTCTGATTTATGGTTGTGCAACCTGTGCTATAGCACACAGTCCAATTCTTAGAAGGGCCCCATGCTTGATTTGATATTTTCCTGGCACAATCTTGAAATTCTTATTTTTGAACAAAAGGTCCCACGTTGTCTTTTGCACTGGGTCCTGAAATTATGTAGACAGCTCTGCATTCAAGCATCCTTACTGTACCAGAATGGGCATATAAAATACTCCATAGGCCCCCTCATTCCATCAATCTTTCCATCTCTCTCCAATTCCCTTTCCCTTTTCAGACAGATCAATAATTCTGACATACCGAGGACCAAGCTGCCTCCACTTAGGAGATTTATGAGCGCTAGCACTCTTTACAAAATAAAAAGCTCTACCACCCCTCACTACCTCAGCTAAGAATGGACAACTCTGCCACTTCACCGTAACTGATGTATATTGGGCGCCTGGGTGGCTCAGTAGGTTAAAGCCTCTGCCTTCGGCTCAGGTCATGATCCCAGGGTCCTGGGATCGAGGCCCGCATCGGGCTCTCTGCTCAGCAGGGAGCCTGCTTCCTCCTCTCTCCTCTCTCTCTGCCTGCCTCTCTGCCTACTTGTAATCTCTCTCTCTGTGTCAAATGAATAAATAAAATCTTNAAATAAAATCTTAAAAAAAATAATTGATGTATATCGTCTACGGAGAATCTATGCATTTGTTCTCTCATGAGTATACATTAGTCATTGATACTTTCGATGTGAAATTTTGGACTAAAAAATTCTGTGTCCAGGGCGCCTGGGTGGCTCAGTGGGTTGGGGCCTCTGCTTTCGGCTCAGGTCATGATCTCAGGGTCCTGGGATCGAGGCCCGCATCGGGCTCCCTGCTCAGCGGGGAGCCTGCTTCCCCCNGGAGCCTGCTTCCCCCTCTCTCTCTGCCTGCCTCTCTGCCTCCTTGTGATCTCTCTCCCTCTGTGAAATAAATAAAATTAAAAAAAAAATTCTGTGTCCAGGAGGAATAGTGGATGGTATCGGGGAGAATACAGAAAGAAAATCCCAAGTGTATCCTCAGTCAGTGCTGTGAGCTAGATCCTGTGGTCAGCTCCCTGACCGCAGTCTACTTTCCCCCAGGTCTAACAGCCGGAATTAACATCGCGCCCCAATTCCAGGCATGGAGTTCCCGACCAGTGGGGACCAGTGCGTCTCAAGCTTTAGTGTGTATAAGAACCATCTAGAGAGTTGAAACACAGATCCCTGGAACCCATCCCCAGAGATTCCGATTCAGCAGGTCTGGGTTGGGGCGTACTAGCACTTCTAAAGGGGGAACTATGCATGGGCACAGGTCGTAGGAGACAAGGTTAAAACAAACATTGGCTAGTGGGAGGCCTTACTGAGGAAATGACCTGTTTTTCATTTTCATTTTATAATAATCTCAAAGACAGAACATTTATAAAGAGAGTACACAACTTTAACCCAAAGTGAACATTTTTATAATTTGCCATGTCTGTTTATCATGGTCTTCCCCCACACACACACACACACAGAACTTATTTTCAGAATTATTTGAGTGTAGGTTGAATACATCATCCCCATTTACCTCTTAACACTTCATGTATTTTTAAGAATAATGAGATTCTCTTATGTAGTAGTCGCTTATCCTCGGGAGATACATTCCGAGATCCGTAGTAGATGCCTAAAACCACAGACAGTACCAAACCCTATCTATGCTATGTTTTTTCCTATACGTATATACATACCTATGATAAAGTTTAGTAGATGAGTTAAGCATAGTAAGAGATTAACAACAATAACTAATAGTAAAAAGAGCATTTATAACAATATACTGTAATAAATGTATGTGAATGTGGCATCTTTCTCCCAAAATATCTTATCGCCCTGTACTTACACTCCTTTCCTTCTCATGATGATGTGAGATGACAAAATGCCTGTGCGATGCGATGAAGTGAGGTGAATGACATAGACATTGTGACACAGTGTTAGGCAACTGACCTTCTGATGATTCATCAGGAGGATCACCTGCTTCTAAACCATAGTTGACTGAGAGTAACTAAAACCATTGTGAAAAATGAAACCAGGGCGACAAGTATATATCCACAGTACAGTGATCAAGTTCAGAGAATGTAACATTGATCTAAAACTTTAATCTATTGCCCATATTCCAATGTATCCACTGTACAAATAGTGTCCTTTAAAACAGGTCGTTCTGGGGCACCTGGGTGGCTCAGTCGGTTCAGCATCTGCCATCAGCTCAGGTCATGATCCCAGGGTCCTGGGATCCAGTCCTACATCGGGCTCCTTGCTCGGCGGGAAGCCTGCTTCTCCCTCTGCCTGCTGCTCCTCCTGCGTGTGCTCTCTCTCTATCTCTCTGTCAAATAAATAAATAAAATCTTTAATAAAATAAAATAAAATAAAATACAAAAAGATCTGAAGCTATTTGCTCCTCTAGCACAGAATCCCATTCAGGATCACATGTAACATTCAGTTGTCAAATCTCTTTAGTCTCTTTGGATCTATACCAATTCTTCAGCCATTCTTTGTCTTTAATGACGTTGACAATTTTTAAGAATATAGGCCATTTATTTATAGGATATTCCTCAATTTGGATTTGTCTTGCATCTCTTCAGAATTAGATGACGCGAACCCTTTCCAACCAGAATACTCTATAAGTGATGATGTGTTCTTTCCCAGGTACCATCTGCCCTTGTTGATGATATGAATTTTGATCACTAAGTGTTGTCTGTCAGACAAGAGTTCAGGAATAAGCTCAGACCTGCTCTCCTTTTAAGGAGTGGTTCACAAGAAACAATCTGTTAGACTGAGAAAGCTCTGGAAATGCAGGCCAATCTCAGAGCAGCAGCATGTCTGATTTTTCTGCCAAGAATGCTGTCCAGCCCATCTCCTGACCCTTCACCTCTCTATTTCCAAAGCTGGAGTCTGACATCAGTCTACTCTATTTCCCTACAGAGGACACACACCATGCTCCCCAAGTGGAGCCTTTGAAGTTCCTCTCACTAGACTAGATGTGAGAGTCCATCACTACCTCTACCCTTCCACACCAGGGTCCTCTCCCATGCACTGGGGCAGAGCAGGAGTCAACACAGCAGCAACTCACTGCAAATCACTCATCATTGCAGAACCCTCTTATCTCCAACAGCTTAACAGTTTTATACCTTTGATCTGGCAGCAGGGTTTTTAAGCATTATAGCCCTGGTTTCTAAATAGTTCCTTTTAAAATCTTGATGTTGGTCTCACTGTATTTTGATTCCCACCCCCCCTCCGCTGAAATTCCCAAATTAACATCCTATTAAAATATTCTTTCAACTTATTTGATAGGGTCATAGCGCTTAAAGATATTTACATTACCTGCCATTGATTTACTCATGGCCTAGTTCTGAAAACAAAGGAGAATGGAAATTTTAAAGAAAAATATATGAATATTTCAAATCTTGCCTACTTCAATTTACAATGATTCTTCCCCAAATACAATTTTATATTTCCTTCTATATATCAGGATAACATTTATCAATCACTTCAGGGGATCTCATAACTACATAGCAGAATTTTTTTAAAATGTAAGCATCACATAGAACTGATTTAAGTTATTAATTTCTCTTTTGCTAGACTTTGCAAAAAAAAATTAACAACTGTTTCATTTTCCTTAACTGTAAAATGAGGGCAATCATGGTGCCTCCCTCCTATGGTTCATGTGGGGTTTAAATTAGAAAATACGCTTAAAGGGCTTGGCATGGTACCTGCCATAAAGTAAGTGCTCCATAAATGCTAATTATTTTTATGATTATCATTATCTGAGAGAAAAGCAATTGTGAGGGTCATAAGAAAACCAAGCAACAGAGATTGTGACCTGTTCGAGAAGCCATGCTAGTGACCGACTCAGCACCAGCCCGCCTCCAGAGACTCTGAGTCAATCGCTTTTTCATTTACACATCAGTCCCTTCAGTAAACAGTAGTAATCACTTGATAATTATTGAAATTTTTATCTCTTTCAGGGATATCTGAATTTTTTTAAAAAGTCTTTAAGAGAAAGAAATCTGATTTTTAGTAGGAAAATTTCAGACACAATAGGGAACACAAATTTTGAGACAAAAGAAACAAAAGTGACTAAATTTCCAGCCCAAGAATGTCAGATGGGATCTCTGCCTTCCACAAGCTGACAGCTTTTATCTCTTCACAGAAGGGAGCAGATAAAACCCACAAAGAAAACGGCCATCTAACCCCACTGTCATGCTTGTGGTTCCCTGGGTAGTAAGGGGGAAGATGTAATGCAGAACTCTGACAATCCCTTACCTCTTGCAGACCTCTGGAGATCATAAGAGGGGCAACTTGGGCTCTTAAGGTCCTAAAACCCAAATTAAGAGAAATTTCTCAAAGTGTAGTCGAGGTCCCAAGACCCCTCAGGATTTCTGATGGCTCTTAAATCTTTACTTCAGAATTTTAAACTGTCTTGATGAGGGGATACAGACAAGTAAGTCCAAACTGGCCAACAGTAAACGTCAATGGGAAGAAAAAAATTAAGAACAAGTCTTGGTGGAGGGGAAAGGCATGGACTGTGAGGAAGGAAACTAACATATATTAACCAAGTTCATGTTTGAATCTCTGTGCCGAGCACTCTTCATACATTATGTAATAACCTCCATGAGATAATTGCTATTCTTAACCCCATTTTATAGCTGCAGAAACTGAGATTTAGAGAAGTTAGAGAACCTACCCAAGGTTCCCCAGTTAGATACATGGAGAGAAAAGAGAAAAATGCACCATAATTCAGATAAAGGCAAAACCAGAGAGGATACTCAGGAGAACTTGCAGAAGTTTTCTTTTCCCACCCCAGCCCCTCCCCAAGTTTGCTGTGGTTTCCTCTCCTTGGTATACACGGTATGAAGGGTACTTCCATGGGCTTGCTCGTGTGCATTATCTCAGGCATGTACACCCAGATTACCTTCGTTCAAGGCAAGAACTCTGTCCTGTACTTCTCTTGCATCTCCCCTCATGCCCACACACAGCGCTGAAGTCAGTAATGCAGAAAATACCCTCGAATCCTCGTCATAATACTTCCAGTCCAAGAGCTGTTCACAGTGAATGCTCTGGAAATGGACTTTTTCCATGGGCTTTTCCATCTTTTCAAGTCATTGGTGGTATGTGGGCCAAGTAAATATCTGAAAGACTAAGAGGAGCCAGGTGAGTGTTTATTTAAATGATAGGCACATTGATCAATCACCAAAGGAGCAAACTTCAGAGAGGTCAGAACCTTGGGACTCCTGAGAAATCCTCCTGGAAATGTGACCTGCACTTACCCACCTGAGAAGGTAGGGGAGAGGAGGGGAGTTAGCTGGGGTGGCGGGCGATGCCAACTACTTGTGCGGGAGGACTCATAGCCACAGTCTTCAGGCCTGATTATTTGTAAGAACTCAGTAGTTGATAAAGGAAGCATCAAAAAGCAATGAGAAGGCATAAGATTACTCAAGAAATGATGCTGAGGTGATTATTCACTTACACAGAGAATACCAATTTAGTACAGTTTTAGGATATCACATGATATCTTAAGATAAAAATAAGTTCAGGTGAATATACTATCATTCGATTTTTCTAAAATATCCCCCGAAATTTAATTTAAATTCCATGAATAAGGGATTTCTTAGCTTAGAAATACTTATGCATCAATATAAAAATACAAAACAAAATATCAAGTAAGTTTAATTCATACGACTTTGAATTTTTATGTCAAAACTCTAATAAAATTAAAAAGTAGAAAACAAAATGGGAAAACTTTACAACAAATGTTATAGGCAAAAGGTTGAGTATAGGCAAGAAATTAAAATCATATAATAATGAGATACCATTTCTCACATATCAGATTAGCAAAAATACTTTTTAGTTATAATAACCAAGGCTGATATTGAAACAACCAGTTTCATATCTTCTACAACCATTTTAAATGGCAAAATGGAACTACTGAATATATCCTAAGGATATCATCCTATATTTGAAAAATACTTTATTCACAATTTTGCTTATCATAGTATTAATAATAATAAACATTGAAGATAAAGTGAACATTGAACAATAGCAAATTAGTAATGTAAACTACAGCACCTGACATATGTAACATATGTAATATATGTAATATGTAATATTAATATATGTAATATGTAACATATTCTTGTTAAGAATATGTAAGAAGGGCGCCTGGGTGGCTCAGTGGGTTAAAGCCTCTGCCTTCGGCTCAGGTCATGATCTCAGGGTCCTGGGATCGAGGCCCGCATAGGGCTCCCTGCTCAGCGGGGAGCCTGCTTCCTCCTCTCTCTGCCTGCCTCTCTGCCTACTTGTAATCTCTCTCTCTGTCAAATAAATAAATAAAATCTTTAAAAAAAAAAAGAATATGTAATAAAATGGGGCACCTGAGTGGCTCAGTCAGTTAAGCATCTGTCTTCAGCCCAGGTCATGATCCCAGGGTCCTAGGATCAAGCCCTCCTTGGGGGGAGGGTCCCTACTCAGCGGGGAGCCTGCTTCTCCCTCTCCTTCCCCTCCCCCTGCTTGTGCTCTCTTTCACTGTCTCACTCAAATAAATAAATAAAGTCTTTTAAAAAAAAGACTGTGTAATAATATATAAAATGATTTATATCATGACTTCAAAAGAAAGATGAAAGTTCTATATTGAGTATGGTCATTAATATGTAGGAAAAATATATGAAGAAAAAGACTTGCATGATAAAACTATGGGTATTTTTTTTACCTTTTTAATGTTTTAGAGAGTTTTGTTATTTTTTAAGCGAAAATAATTTTTAAAAAACAGCAATAAATGACATTTGCTTTTAAGCTAAAAAACCCAAGAGAAGAAATTATGGGAAAGATTTTTCAAGGAAAGTCTAAGTTGACACAGCAGAATGGAGTCAGGGCAATAGAAAAAGGCATTCATCTGATTCAGCTGTGCAGAAGATATCCTTGGAAACTTTTGATTGTGGTGTTTTAATTACTCGTTTCCTATTAATGTGTATTTTCAAGGAAATGTTGATCACGTTCTTTGTAGTGAAATCATGAACAGAGTGCATACACCTTCATGGCATTTTAGTAATTCAGTTTCTGCTGGGCCACTCTCCTGGCATCATTCAGAACATCTTAGCAGAAAAAGGTGCCAAGTGAAAATCCAAGAAGCCTGTAGAATTCAAATCCACCCTTCTTGGCAGAAATGGATTTAAGATCAGAATGCAGTTCTCCATAACAACCTTATCAGTGTTTGGAGTCTGCTTGTTTCTGGGTACCATGTTCCAGGAAAGTGTTGAGACTGAACTTGTAACCACTTTTGCCTTAGCTATGGGCCTTGGGCTAAGCCATGATCACCCCTGCAATCCCTGCTTATCAAACTGGAGCAGGCATGATATTGAATAAATCTTGCAATAAATGACACAGAAATACTGATAGAGAGATAAAATGCTAAGCCCTTCTCAATAGGAGCTTTGTACAGATATTCAAATATATGGGCCTAAATTCAGCTCAACCAGATGTTATCACTCTTAAGAATGCTTTAAGATGATTGTACGAATCTACTCTAGTATTTTTCCTACAGAAATGGGTTTACACTAGAGAACACTGTTTTCCTTCAAATGTTCACCCATCACAGCTGCTTCACACAGATTTTTATTTCCCTGAAAGGATGGACACCTGCCTCAGATGTCACTTCCTACCCATGTTTGTGTATAAACTAAGATATCCCAACACCAGGTTTTGAGTACATGTTCACTTCCTTGTAGGCTGCTTAAGCATCTGTCTTTGCATTGTAGAATTTCTGAAAGAAGGTATCAGTGGCAGTGGGTAGGACCAGAGGGTGGCCAGGGAACAGTGGTAGAAAGTTTAAGAAAACTTGTTAGCAGGATCTGTTATCTTTATTTCTGATGAACATGCTGTTTTACTCACAGGTTACGACTCTTCCCTTCCCATGGCATTTGAAATCTCCTTCCCATATGTCTAATTCTAATACTAAGATTTCTTATTAAATGCCATCTCCCCAAATATAGAGACATACACACTCCCATGAAAATTTGCACCCACGTTGGTTTTTCAGCAGCTGTATTACAAATCTACATTAACTTTACATTCTCTGAGTTTTATCATCTGTTTTCAGTCATTACTATTTTCTTCCAACATAATATTTACATAACCTGGGCGCCTGGGTGGCTCAGTGGGTTAAAGCCTCTGCTTTCGGCTCAGGTCATGATCTCAGGGTCCTGGGATCGAGGCCCGCATCGGGCTCCCTGCTCAGCGGGGAGCCTGCTTCCCCCCCTCTCTCTCTGCCTGCCTCTCTGCCTCCTTGTGATCTCTCTCCCTCTGTGAAATAAATAAAATAAAAAAAAAATCTAAAAAAAAAAAAAATATTTACATAACCTTCTTTTTTTTTTCCTTCACAGATTTTCTTGTTGTCAGGCCTATTCTTAGACCAAAGACAGGGATATGGGGAGAGAGAGATCTTTTCTACACTCTCATCCCTGCTCACACACAGCCCCCCAATCCAAGTGACATCACCCACAGCGCCGGTCATATGTCTTTCTGATAGAGCATCTGTCCTTTCTCTAGGGCCCTGTTAAGGCCCCTGTTAAGGTTTACGTGGCATGAGATGCTTTCGTGTTGCTAGACTTCTGAATATTCACCCATTTCTTCCTACCAAATTGATGGAAGTATCAGCCCTATCATTTTTCCCCCCAAATGGAGTCTCTCTGTGCTCTCTTCATCCATGACTCAGTCAAGTTGGACCCAATAAGACACAGGATTTGGAAACAAAACTAAGTGTGTTGTCATCCACCTGAAAAAAATATATACATATTTTGAAGATTTTATTTATTTGACAGAGAGAGAGACAGTGAGAGAGGGAACATAAGACAGGGGAGTGGGAGAATGAAAAGCTGGCCTCCTGCTGAGCAGGGAGCTCAGGGCTCAGTCCCAGGACCCTGGGATCATGACCTGAGCTGAAGGCAGATGCTTAACAACTGAGCTACCCAGGTACCCCATGAAAATGTTCTTATAAAGCAAGTAGACATGAACATTTTGAATGCTTTAAATGTGTTTATTCAAAGTTAATGGGCCACACTGGCACTTCGTTTATTCCACAAATATTTACTGAGCACATACTATGTGCCAAGAACTATGCTAAATGGCAGTTATCCAAGAGTGAAAAGAAACTGTTTCTGCCCTCAAGTAGTTTGACCTAAACATCCATTAGAAAGTGCCAGCCTAGGGCGCCTGGGTGGCTCAGTGAGTTAAAGCCTCTGCTTTCGGCTCAGGTCATGATCTCAGGGTCCTGGGATCGAGGCCCGCATCGGGCTCCCTGCTCAGCGGGGAGCCTGCTTCCCCCTCTCTCTCTGCCTGCCTCTCTGCCTCCTTGTGATCTCTCTCCCTCTGTGAAATAAATAAATAAATAATCTTAAAAAAAAAAAAAAAAAGAAAGTGCCAGCCTAGGGGCACCTGGGTAACACAATGGGTTAAGCAACCAACTCTTGCTTTTGGCTGGGGTTTGGGCTCCATGTTCAGTCTGCTTGGAACCTTCTCTCCCTCTCCCTCTGCCCTTCCCCTCTGCACACATGCTTGGGCACGACTATCTCTCTCTCACTCTCATATAAATAAATAAATAAATCTTTAAAAAAAAAGTGCCAGCTTATTTTTGTAAGTCATGTAAAATATGTAAAATTGGATAAGTATTAAGAAAAAAGAAAATACTGATATTAAATATTTAATGAATTTTACAGTCCAGTTCATTGGTCTTGAAGATGGATTCTAAAATCAGAATTAAGGTAAAATGTGAAAAAAGTAAAAAAAAATTATCCTTTAAGCATCAGAATCTCATCAAGAACTGTCATATAGGGGGCGCCTGTGTGGCTCAGTGGGTTAAGTCTCTGCCTTCGACTCAGGTCATGATCTTGGGGTCCTGGGATCGAGACCTGCATCGGGCTCTCTGCTCAGCGGGGAGCCTGCTTCCTTCTCTCTCTCTGCCTCTCTTCCTACTTGTAATCTCTCTCTCTGTCAAATAAACAAATGAAATCTTAAAAAAAAGAGAAAGAACTGTCATATACTCAGTCTCCAAGGTATGAGGTCACTCAAACAGAGGGAGGAACAAATGAACAATTCCCTTCTCATAGATCTATACCCACTGAGAAGCACACAAAATCTCATCTCTGACTCAAATCACTGCTTTCCTCCTATTTTCTGAATAAAATATTAAAGTTTAAGTTAAACTGGATTATCTTTCAACATCACAATAAAATTTAAGCTTCTGGGACACCTGGGTGGCTCAGTCCATTAAGTGTTCCACTCTTGGTTTTCCACTCAGGTCATGATCTCAGGGTCATGAGTTCAAGCACCGCTTCTGACTCCACACTCAGCTCAGTCTGCTTGTCCCTCTCCCTCTGCCCCCCACCCCAAGCACACTCTCTCTCTCTCTCTCTCTCTCTCTCTCTCTCTCTCAAATAAATAAATAAAATCTTTTAAAAAATTAAGCTCCTGAACTTTTTGGACTGCCACTTACCACTGATAGGGATGTATTGTCATGTATGTTATTAAGAAATCATTTGGCAGGTGGATGACAGTTTAGAAAATTGGTACTTTGAGGAAAAAAAAAATCAAACCATGTATTGTCACCCATGAACAATATGAATAGTGGTGCATACCCTCCAAAGTATATATTTTAAAAATTCTAAAAACATATATTGTTAAGATAATTATTAATTATAGAGATGCTCAAAGATAAAAAGACAGATTTCATGGTTTGTATGACAATTAAGGGATGGCAAATATTTTCACTTTAAAAATATATTAGAAACACCTGGCTGGCTCAGTCAGTGGAACATGTGATTTTTGATGTTGGGGTCATAAGTTCAAGCCCCTCATTAGGCATAGAGCCTATGTATATATGTATCCATAGTAAGTATATTTAATATATATATTAGTTCAATAAAGTGGCTTATAATTAAATATTATTTTGGTGGTATATCTTCACACTTAATAAATTTTATCAATTCTAAACAAGACAAAAGTGGTATATTTTAAAAATTCCATAAACTTAAAACTTATAGAAAGAGAAAGAAAACAGCAAACTGACCAATTACTAGGTTGTGATATCAGTGATGGCAGCATTTTCAAATAATGGAATAGAATAGAAACCACTGGAATGTAATTCTCATAGAAATAATAACAATTGTTGGGGGGGAAGAAAGAGAAAGAATAAAAAGCAAAAGGGACAGCAGGGAAAGGAAGGGGAGGCTGTCGGAGGGATAATGAGGGAGGGAGGTGGAAAGTGGATCTCAGAACGCACCAAATACAGTTAAAGAATGGACAAGATAGGAGGCGAGGGTGGAAAGACACTCTGAATCTCACCTTGGAAACAGGAGGAAGGAAGAAGGCCCATTGGCTAGTTTGAGGGCAGCATTGAGGACAGTCAAGGGGCCTTGCCCTGCTTCCAGTTAGGGTTCCAAAAGGAGGCTGCCTCTCATAAAATTGCCACACTAATGGGAGTGGCAGAAAGTCTCATTAGAGAAAAAATAGTGACCCCGTGTAAATGGACCAAGAGGGAAGTTTGAGACCAAGTCCCCAAAGTTTGTTTCTACTCCATGTGGTGTAGATCAGACCCAAACATGCTGATTCTAAGGCCAAGAATGGGAAGGCATGTGAACTGAGACCCAGTCGTGTTGCCACAGGGCCACTGTACAAATCACTTTGCTCTCTGTTGGAGGGTGAGATGATCCAAGATCCAGTAGGCCAGTGGCCAGATAGAGAACAGGGCAGAAAGTTGGAGGGAACCATAATGAGCAAGATAATGCCAAGGCAGTCAAGGAGAACCGCTGAACTCCGGTCAAGCGAAATGACCAGACCATGAGTTACAGCAGTACAGACCTCAGCCAAGAATGCCTGCCAAGCCAGCAGTAACCTGGCAGACAAGAGATGTTACCACAGAGAACAGAGAATGCAAAACAGGGAAACCATCCCCCACAAAGCCACAAGGTCACAAAACCACATCCCACCAGGTGAAATCTAAAAGACCAAACATTCGACATTTCCCTAAGAGATTGTTTAAATTTATGCAATGGATCAAATTTTAAATGGAAATGGATGGAAGTCAGCTTTTTTCTGGTCATCAAGCAGGTGGAGCCTTGATGAAGATCAGATCCACTTTAGACAATTAAGTTTTATTTTTCTTTTTAGCTTTTTTGAGATATAGGTGACACACGACATTGCATAAGTTGAAGGTGTACAATGCGTTGATTTGATACGATGAAGTTTTAGAGAAATGAAAGAACTACATTTCTTCTGCATCTCTGACTTGCAGAGTAAGTAAATATGGGACCCCCAAAAGTATGACTTTCTTTGTTAGTCAATATATGATATTTGATTATGTCAAACTTCTGTTTCTAAGCATTTGCAGTGAAATAAAAACTACTCTCCATGAACCTTCCTTGATCTCTGCAGCCAGAAGCAGTCCATCTCTCTTCTGAATTCTCATAGCAGATCAGTTCTTGATATGTGGCCCCCTAGACCATCAGAATCAGTGCCACCTCAGAACTTGTTAGAAATATAAATTGTTGGGGTGCCTGGGTAGCACAGTCAGTTAAGTGTCCAACTCTTGATTTTGGCTCAGATCATGATCTTAGGGTCATGAGACTGAGCCCAGAGGCGGGCTCCACACTGAGCACAGAACCTGCTTAAAATTCTTTCTCTCCCTCTCTCTCGGCCCCTCACTACCCGCCCCCAGTCGCACACACAAAAGCACTCTCTCTCTCTCTAAAAAAAGAAAGGAAGAAAGAAAGAAAGAAAAGAAATGCAAATCGCTGGGCTCCATCCCAAACCTACTGAGTAGGAAATTGCAGAGGGGAAGCAGCAAACCGTACTTTAACAAATCACTCAAGTATCAGAATACAGGCTAAAATTTGAGAACCACGGCCACAGTGCTTTGTACCTCTTTTATGAGATCTATTATATTCCAGAATTAAGGTTTCAGTTTAATCGTTCTGTGGCTCCCAGATTGGAATATTCTATAGCATCAGAATATAAATATGCATCAATCATCTTTGTCACAGTCATCACCAGACCCCTGAATCATTCCTTGCAGATTTACCTCTGGGCTCACTGTTACCCTTGCCAACACTTCTCTGGACATAAGTCACAATACTTTCAATATCTATGTAAATGGTCTTTCTCCCGCCCAGGTCTCCAAAGTAATTCACCACAAGTCCTCCTCTCTGCTTCAGCTGCTAACCCTATGGGCATGCCATTGATCCTATCGTTACCAATAATTAAAATCCACCATGTCATCTTCAATCAGCTCACACACTTACTGCCATCCACTTCCGATCTAACTATCCTGACTCCTACAGCTTTAAATCCTCATAATCACACTGATCCACCATGATTCCTTGGCAGCCTGCCTCTCCCATGTCCTGTTTTCCTGACTTACTCAGTTGGATTACAATTGATCCATTATAATCTTTCCAGGCACTACTCTCAACTCTCTTTGTCCTCTCTCTCTCTCTCTGTGTCATTCACCTGGTAAACTCCAACCCTGGTCAAAGCCAATGCTCAGCTTGCACTCTACCTGTGCTGCTGACTTCCAGTACTAGAGAAGGTGGTAAAACCACACTGACCCGTCTCATTCTCAATACTTAACTACAGGACCTCAAGGAAATGCGGCAGTCATAACATGTTCTCTTAATCCGTTCATTCCTCCAGTCTCCTAGATGACTCCTTCAAATCTTCTGCTCCCTCTTCAATTGCCAACAGCTCCTGCCCAATCCTTACTTTCATCCTGCTGACAGCCTTGCCTCTTATTTCACTGAGAGAACAGAAGCAAGTTAAGCAGATCTTGCAAAAGAACCTGCCAATGCCTCTATGTCATTTCCTGTGCCTTCTGTCCTCTTGTTAGGAACTCTCTCCCTTACAGAAAATCTTCTGAACAGAGTCGCGCCTATATGCTGCCTCAAATTTTCCTCCTCCCATTATCCTTTTTACCCATTGGCTTTGCCCCATGGACCCACTGAAGCTAGTCTCGTCAAAGTCCTCTGTGACCACCATGATGCTAAATCTGTGGTCCTCCGACTTCCTCTTACTTGCCCTGTCAGCAGCATTGTACACAATCGCCAATCCCTTCTGTTTGATGTATTTTTATCACCTGCCTTCTAGGACACCATACACTCTTGGTTCACCTTGTACTTCACTGACTGCTTCTCAGACTTTACTGGTTCCTTCTCATATCCCCAACATCTAAACAAAGGGGGACGCTAGGCCTCAGACATTGGACCCCTTCTCTTACCATTATACCTACAAGTTTTCTACTCCAGCTTGAATTTCGAAGTCTGCATCCATCTGCCTAGACATCCAAACTTGGTTGTCTAATAGAGAACTTACAGTCTGACTGGTCAGCTAGCATTTGACACGAAATTGCCTGGGCTGCTGTAGGGAAAAAAAGGTTGAAGGGGAATAAGAAATGATAGAGAGTTACTAGTGAGAAAGTTAAGGTAATAGTCTAGGTAAAAAGAAATATTGGTGTGAACTCTAGTGGTGGTGACAGAGCTGAAAATAAGTGGACTCATTTAAAATTATCTCAAAGGTTGAGTCAAAGGACTTGATGATGGATTGGATGGAGGTGGCAAGGAAGAGAAAAATTATCATAAAAGATATTATCTCCTCTTGTTCAAGGTCATGACAAACTCTCAGAAAAATGAACCAAATTATCCTGTGGGAAGATAGGTCAGAAGTATAGAGAAATGATACTAACTTTCTAAGGCCAATTATTTTCTAACAGTCAATTTCCTGACAAAGTTCTACTTTTCATGTAATGCTCACTAATTGCTCATGCAGCCAATAGCAGATGCAAAACTTCATCTCAGGAGAAAAGTTTCACATACAAATACGTGAATACCTGGTAAAAAAAAAAAAATGAAAAGAACTCTGGGCAGACTCAGGAAATGGATAATACGCTCATGCCTACAGTGAAGGCAGAATCCAGAGCTGTGATCACTATAGCTGAGTTCCAATACATCTGCCTCTAAACATAAAGCTGTTTCCTGCATACAAGGTAAAAGGGTGGTAAATGCTTGTGGACCGATTGTCTCAAGCTGAATGCAACCAAAATTTAGATGGCATGGTAGGAATTCTGAAATCATCTTATTTTTCTCTTTTTATGGGGGCAAAAATAAGCCTAGCTCACATTTATTGCTCATCTGTGGCCTGTCCCTTTCTACCACAACATCCCCTAAAACATCTTCATAAACATAGAACTTAGCTCTCCTTTGATCTTTACCAAAAGTGCTTTTGAAAAAAAAAGAAGGAGGAGGAGAGGGAGGAATACTTCTTTCATTGAAACAGAAGGAAAGAGGAAGGTGATGGGCACAGAAATAGGCATGTCATAGGATTGCTCACTGGAAAATGAGGGCGTACCATCTGATTCCTTCTTTTCTTAACAAACTAGGGTGAAGGAGAGGGAGAAGTGGGAGAAAGGGAGAAGGCTAAACGAGAGAGAGAAGTGTGTGAAACAAAGAGAGTGAGAGGGTGAGAGATGAAGTTATTAAGAAAATTCTTTTTTTTCTTTTTTTCTTAAAGATTTAATTTATTTATTTGACAGAGAAAGCGAGATTACAAGTAGGCAGAGAGGCAGGCAGAGAGAGAAGAGGAAGCAGGCTCCCCGCTGAACAGGCAGCCCGATGTGGGGCTCGATTCCAGGACCCCAAGATCATGACCTGAGCTGAAGGCAGAGGCTTTAACCCACTGAGCCACCCAGGCGCCCCATTAAGAAAATTCTTATTTGTAGAAAGGAAAATGACTAGATTGACAGGAAGTACTGCTTGCTAGGCTAGGTTCATATTTTATATTTCTGTGTTCACAGAAAAAGGATCTATGGAAAGATCTAGTGAGGAAATCATATGCTGTGTAAACAAACTAAATGTAAACTTTTATCTTAAAATTATAAGACTTTAGGTTTATTACTTTGAAACAAATTAGCTACCTATTAGCTGTGCTGAAAACAATAAGGAAAACAATTAATCAACAGGAATTCTGTTAATTGTCACTTAAGCAAAACCATTTCCTTTCTTTGAAATTCAGCTGGAAATGTTCACAGGGCAAGGAGTTTGCTGCAAGCGCAAGGTACAAACACTCATTACAAGACAAACAGAGGAAATTATTCCATCATAAATCTGTCAGTCATGAAAACAGCCCATTCAGACCCTTGCAAAGCCCTTATCTGCTCACTGGCTCTCCTGCTCTGGCTATTTTTCTTTCCTTTCCTCAAGAAGGGACAGACATTTAGTCATTGGAATCACAGGAACTTGAAATGTGGGAGGGGCATTGAAATTCATCTGGCTCAGGACTCTCCATATGTTCGCATTGCTTTTATATAAATCACAAGGAAGGCAAACCATAAGAGACTCTTAACTCTGGGAAACAAACTGAGGGCTGCTGACGGGGAGAGGGGTGGCAGGGATGAGGTAACTGGGTGATGGACATTAAGAAGGGCCCGTGATGTAATGAGCACTGGGTATTATAAAAGACTGATGAATCACTGACCCCTACCTCTGAAAATACTAATACGCTATGTTAATTAGTTGAATTTAAATGAAAAAAAATCTTTAAATCATAAGGAGTTAATAATGCACAGAAGTCTCCCGTGAAAGAACTCCACAGCTCTGTAGGGCATCCACTGCGGGTTGGACAGCTCTTCCTTCCATTGAACTGAACTCATTTCCGTGATGTGTAGCTCCTTTCTGATTTTGCCTTTTTATAGCTTTTCACGACTCTAATGCTTATCCCATATGCTGTCCCTTCAAAGAGGGAAGATAGCAATCATACACTCTCCTGACTTCTTTTCTCTAGTAGACAATTCTTATTCTTAATTCTATTTCCTCTTTCTTATGTTCTTTCAGAATATTTCTTTGATTGTGTCCCAGTTTGATTATATTTTCAAGGGTGGTGTTCAGAGCTGGACACAATTATCCAAGTAAGGTGTCTGGTAAGGGAGACCAGAGTGAAACTACAACCTTTCCTTTGAAGTACTCTATTTCCTGCTTGCGATATGATTAACATAGTTATTACATGTTATCAAAATGATTTTCATCCAAAATATTAATGTGTCCAGTGATCCGACAGCTTTTGGTCATAACGTCACACTGTTGACTCATTGTGGCTCGCTGAATAATGATCCTTTAAAGATATCCATGTCCTCCACCCTGGAGCCTGGGACCATGTTACCTTATATGGCAAAAAGAACTTTGCCAATTCCATTAAGTGAAGGATCTTGAAAACGGGAGATTATTCTGGATGATCTGGGTGGTTCGATGTAATCTCGAGGGTTCTTATAAGAAGGAGACAGGAGGGCCAGAGTCTGGGAGGGAGCTATGACCACAGAAGCAGGGGTCAGAGTGATCCAGGCCCACAGAACAAGACGTGTGGACAGCCTCTGGGAGCTGGGACAGGCAAGGGAACATATTCTCCCCGAGCGTCCCCAGAAGAAACGTAGCCCTACTGAATCATTTTGGACTGTTGACCTCCATCACTGTGAGAGAACGAATTCCTATTCTTTTAAGCCACTCAACTTGCGACAGTTTTTATATAGCAGAAACAGGAAACGAATGCACTCAGATTTAGCTTAAGTTAATATAGGTCTTGTTCATAAATACTATAGCAAAACTCCATATTACATTTATATGATTGGTTTCATGGATGTAAAAACAAAACCCTTAACAATCACTGACATTGGTTTTATTTTGCTTGCTTCATCTCATCCCTTCAACTATCAAGAATTTATTAAAACCCAATCACGATATCCAAGTGTGCATATCTTCATGGACTCTACAGATATTTTCACAAGCATTTCTTTCTCGATCACGAATCAGATCACCAAACAAAATATTTATGAGGGGAAGTCTAGGGAAAAAAAAACAAGAAAGATGTACCTCCCTCCAGATTTTGGAAATCATTGCTTATCGATGACTTATTCTATTTCGCTCAACATACATTCTTCAGTCGTATCTGGAAGAATTCATGAGGCCTTCACAAAGGCCTTGAACTGGTTCATACTTTTCTGATAGCAATTCTATCGAAGAAGAATGAACTTGCTCTTTGTGAATCTGTGCTGGTTTCTAGCGACCACAGCTTTCTTTTCTAGGTGCTCATAAGTCACTCGTTTACTAATATGATCAAGAATTTTGCCCAGTACCAGTGATGCTTTCATAGGCTTCAGTTTGATGAGTGTAAATACTTAAAACAAATTCTTCTTTAATAATAAAAAGATATAAAATATCTATACATTGTTTAACCTTCAAAAATTATATCCATATGCCTCTTAGATGCAGTGTCTGTTCAAGGCTTTTGGTCATTTTGAGGGAAAGGGACTGTTTATTGCCTTATTATTAATTTTTAAAGTCCTTTCTAATATTCCAGACACAAATATTTGTTGAATATGTGATTTACAAAACTTTTCCCTGTCTATACTTGTCTGTTTATTCCCTTTATAACGTCTTCCACAGAGTAAAAGGTTCACATTTGATAAAGTATACCTGGCCAAGTTTTTCTTTTAAAACTGGTATCTTTGGTTTTACATCTAGAAACTCCTTGCCTATCCTCTTCCCTGCTCCTTGTGCCTGAATGGGAGACTTCAGGGGCTCTCTCTCCGTCCACAACGATGTCCACATTCTGGTTTCAGATAGTCTTGAATTATGCTTGGCAATGCAAAATTTTTTAAAATAAGCAAATTCACCACCATTTTACATTCCTCCAAACTCTGGTCTTCTTCCCCAATCTGCCTGTTCTTATTTTTCAGAATCCTCAGGCAGTTGTTTCATGCAGGCCTTTCAGATGGTAGAGCTGCACACAGTGAGAGACACAGGTAGTGTGCTTGCTACCTCCATCCCAGAACCAGAACCGTGATGCTGATTTTCTTTAGCATCTAGGTCTCAGTAGGTCAGTGAGTTTCTCCCCGCCTCCTCTTTCTTACTCATTGGATCAGCAACTGGAGGTTTAATTACAGAGGCAACTGGGGAAGTGGCAGCAAGACAATGGTAGCATCTGCTGTTGCTGAGGCTGAGGTATGGTGTTGCTTCTCTACCTGCCCATCCCCAGTCTTTGTTTGGTGTTCAAGTTATTTTAAGATAAATGATAGACATTGTGACATACCACCCATAAATTCTTCACTATCAACATTTAGAGAGGATGCTTTTCTACATGATTGTAATACCATTACCACACCCTAACATAATTAATAATAATTCCCTAAGACCTAGATTTCATTCCAATTTTTTCAATTGTCTGCAATATGCCACAGACCAAATCTTAATATTTTAGAGGATCATAACTTTGCAGAGGCAATCTTAGCTGGCATTCAGGAAAGTAGAAATACCTTCTCAATGCCCATATGTCTTATCTCATGTATCTCTCCCATGATGTTGCCCTTCTGGCACTTTGATCTCCAACAAGGATCTGAAACAGAGGAGAACACAAATAATTTGCAAAACTTTTTGTGGATAATCAAGGAATGAATCATTTTTAGCCTAAATCTACTAGTGACAATGTACCCTATGTTGAGTTAAAAATACTTCTTTTTTTGCGGTATGTTTTAACCTGGAGTGATGACCTGTTAGTGGGTTATGAAATTAGTTTACTGGATCTGGACTAGCATCTTAAAAAAAAAAAACAAGTAAAATAGAATAGAAACTTACAAAGCACATCCCACATAGTAAAGTGTTTTATGACATTTTGTTTCGGTTCTCTATATGTAAATATAGGTGTTGTGAGTTACAATAGAAATATATCCCTTATGATAAGCTGCGGTCAAGAATGTTTAAAGCCACATATCGTAGACAATCCAAAGGGGCTTTGTATCTTAAAGGGCTAGCCCCTTTTCCAAAATCTGTAGAGAATGCTTGGATCCAGGAGCCGGTCTTTCCTTTTTCCCTGTAACTCTGGTTGACATGAGATTTCCCAAGGATTCAAATATCTGAAGAGTGGGGATGGTCAGCCATGCACACACCAGCTGGCTGAGCTTCCCCTCATATAGGGCTCAGAATACTCTGGAATCAGGTGGTGTGACCACAGGGAGAACACAAGGGATACAGACAGGAATCAGGACACAGATCAGGAAAGGGAAGGAGACACAGGTATGAAACTTGACGCCAACAATCCTATTTATCAATCAGCATGCGTGAGAGCAATGACGAGAACAAGCCAAACCAGCGAATGACACACGGAGACACTTCGGGGAGTGGGTGAGGGCCTGGGGCCCAGGACCTGACCCTCTGAAATCCAATCCCTGTTCTCTTCTCACTAGTCGTGTGCCCTTGGGAAAGTGAACCTCTCTGACTCATTCTCGTCACCTATAAACTGAGAGGGGAAGAACTAGCATCTCACAGGACTGTTGTGAGGATTAAATGAGTCAGTACTTGTACAAAGTCGGTACATAGCTTCTAGCAAGTAAGAGAGTCAATGAAAGTGACCATATTTTCCAAGGAATGTGGAGGTGAAAGGGAAAGTAGAGAGCAACAAGGAGATGACTAGATAAGGCAATACAATGCCTTTCAAATGTAATCACAGTATTCTCATTAGATGGATGAAATTCAGTATCAAGACAGTCCTGCAATGGCTTATATCATTTTATTATTTGTTAAATCTGTCAGTTGCTCATCATACAAACTTGGTTGAAGTTGCATTCATTGAAATCACAATACACAGAGATCAATGAGAAATTAATCCTGAATTGAGGAATCAAATATTGATGGTCTGGTAGGAGTATCTGTATCTAATCAAAACTGCCTATATTTTTAAATTGCCTACCTTTGGCAACATTCATCCTTCATGCTGGGTGTTGACCCAGCTATCTAGGGGAGGAAGGACTCAGGCAAGCAGAGCAAGGAGAGCATAGGAAGGAGTGTGGGCTGCATGGTGGGATGGCAGCTATCTGCTGAAGATGTGTGGGTGCCTAGGGATACATGGTTCCCAAAGACGGGTCCCACATTCTAGCCAAAGACACTGGGCGAATGAAAAGAGTGGATGTGCATTAGGGAAGCCGTGTGTTACCAGCAAGCACACAAGTCCTAGAGAGGAATGCTGTTGTAAAATCACAGCCTGTGGCTTAGCCGTTATCCACCCCCTCCCCCATTAAGGATAAGTTTGTCTTTCTACCCTAACTAAAGGAGAGCTAACAGGTAGATGATGATGTATTGTCACAGCTCAGCAAACATGGCTTTCCCTACCACTCAAAATATGAAAGAATAAAGAGAAAGCATACTTTTAATCCCCTTTCTTTTTCTTCTCTATCCCCTTAATCAAATCACTACATATATAAATCTGATTGAAAAACAATGTTGATCATATTTTATTTCTAACTGGTTACAGACCATAACATGGCCACTTCCTATATCTTTTTTTTTTTAAGATTTTATTTATTTATTTGACAGAGAGAGAGACAGTAAGAGAGGGAACACTAGCAGGGGGAGTGGCAGAGGGAGAAGCAGGCTTCCCACTGAGCAGGGAGCCAGATGCCGGGCTCAATCCCAGGACCCTGGGATCATGACCTGAACTGGAGGCAGATGCTTAACGATTGAGCCATCCAGGTGCCCCCTTTTATATCTTTTTAAGTAGGCTCCTCACCTAGGGAAGAGCCCAAGACAGGGCTTGAACTCGTGACCCTGAGATCAAGACCTGAGCTGACATCAGGAGTCCGACATCTAATCAACTGAGCCACCCCTCCTGGGGAGGCACCTCTCCTATATGTATTAATTACAAACAAATTGTCCTTGGTTTACTTTTTTTAATTTTATCTATTTATTTGACAGAGAGAGAGAGAGAGAGAGAGAGAGAGAGAGTGAGAGCAGGAACACAAGCAGGAGGGGTGGGAGAGGGAGAAGCAGGCTTCCCACCGAGCCCAATGCAGGGCTTGATCCCAGGACCCTCAGATTATGACCTGAGCCAAAAGCAGACACTTAATGGCTGAGCCACCCAGGCACTCCTCTCCTTTGTTTAAATAGTATTTTAAAGGCATTTAGTATTTAAAGATTTTTTATTTTTTCATTTTGACGCAGAGAGAGAGATTACAAGTAGGCAGAGAGGCAGGCAGAGAGAGAGGAGAGAGGAGGAAGCAGGCTCCCCACCGAGCAGAGAGTCCGATGTGGGCCTCGATCCCAGGACCCTGGGATCATGACCTGAGCCGAAGGCAGCGGCTTTAACCCACTGAGCCACCCAGGCGCCCTAAAGGCATTTAGTATTTAAACCATTTCTAGGATTCTAAAGGACATTACTCAATTTTATCTTTCATTTTATAAATTAGATGATGGTATCCCTATTTCATTCTTACTTTTTACTTTTTTTTTCATTTTAACAGTTTTTATTTAAAGTCATATATAAGATTACTTTATTCCTGCATTTTCTCAATCATTTCTTCCCTTGATTTGCCCTGTTCGTTTCCTGCTTGGTGAGATTTGGCTTTACGTTCAGGACCTTTTGCAGTCTTTGTCCAGTTACAGAATAGTGCCAACCCCTTGCTAGGATGAAGGCCCACATGGGCCATTTGCCTTCTCCTGGTATACTTGTTCAATGTAGTGACGTATTTCTTCCTGTAAACCTGGATTACTTTGCCCATTTGCTGACCTTTGTAGTGTCCTTGCACAATCTGTACTTCATTATCCTTTCAGATGGGCATGGATTGAATGTTTTGGTTCTGTCTCAGCTCTTCGGAAAGAGGAGAAGGCATAATCTTCCTGCGAATGTGAGAAAGTGCATCGAAATGACTTTTACAGTTCTTGCTATGGTCAGAAGCCATAAAGGGATTGAACTTCATTTTGGCTGCTATCCCTTCCTGAATTTTCACTTTTTTTTAAGATTTACTTATTTCTATTTTAGAGACAAAAAGAAAGAACACACGTACATAAGCAGGAGGAGGGGCAGAGAGAGAGGAAGAGGGAAAGAATCTCAAGTAGACGCCCTGCAGAGCACGGAGCCCTACACGGGCTGGATCCCATGACCCTGAGACCATGACCCAAAGACCATGACCTGAGCCAAAATCAAGAGTGGGTCGCTCAACCAATTGAGCCACCCAGGCTCCCATTTAATTTTTACTTTTACATGCAAGTATAAACTCCGAGCCCTTAGGATCGGATGCACATAGATTAGGCTATTTACCATTGCTCAGATGGAATCCCCTCTGACCTTTTATGGTCCCTACCCCCACAGGGTCAATCCCATAGCATCCTACCAAATCTGGAGTCCAGAGGAAAGGAAGATGGGGAGTGCACTTCTCAGGTGTACATGACTATTTATATAGAGTATGCCTCCAGTATTTATGGCTTGAAAGAAACCAGCTGTAATGTGAAATCCTACTGTATAATAAACATTGTTAATAACCAACTCCTAGAAATGGCCAACTTGTGGAAAGAAGAACAGTTAAGCCAATTAAATACCACCCTCATGACAAATAATGAAGATCGCTTCTCTAAAGCCAACATCCACATTTCAAGTAGTTTAGTAGGGTAGAATTTTAAAAGAATACTTTTTGAACAAATAATGGGAGAGGAAAAAAAAGTCTAGTAGAAAAGAGCGTTGTCTAGAGATATAACATTTGGTTGATCATGTGCTGAATACATTGCATTTACTTTTCACAGAGTTTGATCATAGGATTGCTAGGTCGGTAAGACTGCTTTCCTTTCTCAAATTACAGCGATAATGCCTACCTTTAGTATCCTATTACATGCTACACATTTCTGTTGCTAAATTACATAAGAAATGTGGGTATTTTTCTTACTCTCCTGTGCATGATCTTGGGCCTCGTCTCTCTTTCCCAGCCTCATGTTTTTCCTGATAGAAGTCCTGGTTTATTAAAAAAAAAAAAAAAGTGCCAGCTCGCTGCCTAATTTTACAAAGGAGAAAACAAAAAACTTAATTGAAATAAAATGCCAAACTCTAAAATGCTATCATTAGAGCTTTCCTTCTTTAATTTAAAGAGATGTAGGCTAATCATTTCTCTTGGATTTTCTTTTTCACAAAAGAGTGTTTTTCTGTACCTCCTCCTCTTCTTATTTCACAGGAAATGTTGCCCCACAATGATTATATTTTCTATCAGTTGGTCTGCCTTGATTGGGTTCAACCCAGGTGGGTGGCTTTTCCTTTTCTTTTCTTTTCTTTTTGGCAGAAGTTCAAAGTGAGTACTGGCTTCTCTCGCACAGAAACCACAAGTCCCAGTTTCTCCTAAGTTGAGGCAAAATGATTCTCCCCATCTTATCAGTGGTTTTCTGACAAACTTAGTATTTCATGATCTTTCTGTTTCATAAACTTGACCATGTTAGTTACCATTAACCTACTGAATTGCCCAAAACCTACCAGTATTACCTGTGTCTGTCACGAAGTAATTTCTGCCAAGAGGCTACTGTGTTCAGGGATATCTTGAACAGGTGAATAGAACCTTTTATCTGTATAGGGGCTCCTCTCTGTCACTAGTGGGAACAATTTGAAGACCCATATGAGTTTCCATGCTTGGCTCAGATCCATCCCAACAGTGTCATCCATTGGTGAGCCCCACATGCCTGACCCTAGAATCTGCCCAATCATTGGGAATAATATGATTAGGGCACCTGCTCCAAAATACCTCCCGAGGGAATCATCTAAAATCTCTCTGGAGAAGGCATTTGGAGAAAATGTAAGCCATTAGTGTGGGAGAACTCCTTAACACTAGACCAGACGTGACGACCTCAGTTCAGATCCTGGTTCTGCCACTTCCAACATGTAACTTAGCGTCTCTGTCCCTCAGTTTTTTCGTGGACTGGTTATTCACTGTTCTTTTGCCCCATACTGAGCCCCATGGTGACTGATACTTCATGTCTGTATCACTGAGACTCCCTTGATGTCAGGCTTTTAGTTTTTTTAGTCAAAGGGAAATTGGAAGGTGGAAGGGAGTATTAGAGTATTTGTTCCCTCAACACCTCACCAACCCCTGAGCTGCTCCCTCTCTCTTCACCTGCTACCTTCACCTGCACACCCTGGGGCTCTGGCCACATACCTCCTGACTGCAGAAGGCTTCTTAGAGCAGCTCTTCCTAGAATAGCTCTTCATCAGGCTCTAGTTACACCATTTCCTTGCTTGCCCTTTCAGCTTGTGAGTGGGAACAGCTTCCAACAGCAGCTAGTTTTCTGGGTGTCTCAAGATTCCTGATTAATTCCCTTAAATCTGCTTACACATCTGCAAATAGTTTCTTCTTTAATTTCTCTTCAGAATTCCATCTGTGTGTGCCTCCTTTTTCTTGCTGGAGCTTTGACTAACATAACCCATAGGACTGTTGTAAGGATTGAATAAATTACTACATATAAAATACTTCAAGCAGCACAGGGAGCAGATTCAAGGGTATTTATTAGTTGTTGCCACTAAGGCTGCCTTGTCTGCCTTTCCTCTCAGTCCTGGGAGACACACCGCTGAGGTTGCCTTACTCTAGAAAGCCTCAGGCATCTGGAGGTCCTTCAACCCACTTCCTTCCAAGAGGACATTAGCACGGGCTTGGGTGGGAAAGTCAGAATGAAACTGGCTCAGGTACAGATGGAAAAAGCAACAGGCAGGGGCAGGGAAGGAGCCCGAGGAACATCAGAGGGTCCAAACACGTAAACTCAGTAATTCTGGCAAGACGTGGGCTCCAGGACCTGAAAGAAGAGTCTTTGTTTGAGAGGATACTTTGAGGGCAGGAGCAGAGCTGAGGAGGATCAAATGTCTAAGACAAACTTCATGTACCTCACAATTTGGCCAAGAGCCAGCTGTTTTCCAAGTTTCTGAAGACCAGGTGGAGTTAAGTGTTTGGGACTAACAGGATCTTATCTAAAAGCTTGCCAGCTGGCAGAGTTCACACTCACATATTTATACTGGTGAAATCTAGTTCAGGCAGGAACTGAGACCATTCTTTATTAATAGGACTAAGGACCTACCTAGAGGATTAAGAGGCTGTTTACAGCAGGGGATGACATACAGGCAATTCAAGACAGCCTGGCAAGATTCGAAATGAGCTCTGCCATGTTCTAATTGTGCAGCACTGAGCAAAGTCACTCAGGCTTGCTAGGCCGCAAAATTTTAGTCTGTAAAACTATTAATAACAAATCCTACCCTGAAAGTCATTAGGAGAACTAAATCAGGAAATTTCAAGGCAATGTTTAACATAGCACCCGACACATAGTCAGTGTTCAAAAATGTTTGCCCTTCTGTCATTGTCAGGGTGATCTCCTTCAGAGTTCTTAAAGGTCAACTGATAAAAATCTTGCAGCACAAGTTAATGAAAGAGTAACCAAGCTTATAAGGTATCATAAAAGAAATGGAAGTTATACTGTAAGATGGTATTAAATCAGCCAGTTTACTTTTTCTCCTTTTGTCACAATAACAATGCACAAAATCCAGACCCAGGAAAATGACACTTGTTAGCTAAACCTCAGGATGTATTTACTCTCTAGAATAGTGATTTAAAAGTTAGGTGCTAGAATCAGACCAAGCTGAGTTCAAATTCCAGCTCTGGGATGAAGAGCTGTTGAGATCTTAAGAGCTTAAGAGCTGTTTGACCTTTGCGCAACTTACTTTATCTCATTAAGCTTCAGTTTTCTCATCCATAAAATGGAAGAAATAATAACTCCTACTTCATAGAATAGTTATGAATATTGAGATGATTCATGCAAACCTCTCATTAGTTTATTTCCAACAGGAGAATGTTGTGAGAATTCAAATGGTAAGTAAAGTAGAAGACATCCCTAAGAACATTTGGGAGATCCTACAATAGAAAATTCTGCCATATTGGGGATTGACTAGAAAGGGGCATTCTTGTCTTGGTAGTCGAATGGGTGTATAGAATTGCTGAAGTCATTGAATTGAATACTTAAGATCTTTTCATTTAATTGTATGAAAATTATACTTCAATTAAAACAGAAAGAATAATTATGAATTATGCTCTTCCCCTAAGATTTTATCCCATCCAACTCTTTATGCGAAGCTGGGAAAATATCACAGATAGCGCCATTTAGAGAAGAAGTGAGGGGGATGCTTTCCACATTGTGCACAAAGTTTCTCTGTCATCAAAGGTACTATTTCTGCTCAAAGCTCATTTGCTAGAAAGGAGTAAGGCAACAGAAGACTCTGGTCATGAGTATCCATGAGAGTATGATCCATTAGAGTTTGAGAGGGCTTACCTGCACTGAACTTACGTAGGGCTTATATCTATTACTGACTAGATAAATGGCTAGGACAGAGTCGCACCTGTTACCCAGCAGGTGTTTGTACTTATTGCAAAAGGTTTATTAACAGTAGCTGTAGTCTTGCTGTTATAGGAATAAGGCATGCATACCTGTTGAAAAAAAGGATGAACACATGAACGCATGGATGAATGAATGAATAAACAAGCATTTATTGAGTGACTATCATGCACCACCTTGATTATTTAATATAATTTAAATCTTTCTTTTAGAGATTTACTTATTTGAGAGAGAAAGTGGGAGCATGCACATGCAAGCAGGGGTGGATGGGGTGGGGGGGGGAAGGGAGAGAGAAACTCCAGCATATTACCTGCTGAGTGCAGAGCCGAGGGCCACCCTTCCACCCCCCAGACCTTGATCCCATGACCCTGACATCATGACCCAAGCCAAAACCAAGAGTCTCAAGAGTCGGACGCCCAACCAACTCAGCCACCCAGGCACCCCTAAGGTAATTTAAATCTTATTAAAAACTTGTTAGATGGAGTTATTATTCTCCCTTTATAAATGAAAAAAGCTAGGCTTAGAAGGCGAAGTGATTAGCCTAGGTAGGGTTCCACAGTCAGATCATAGCAAAGATGAACCCCATATACGTTGATTATAGCCTAAATAATTTCCATTTGTTACAAATAATATTTTTTCTTAAGAGTTCCTATGTATTTTATTAGAGCTTGTACGCATCATTTAGCATGCATCAAAATATTTAGCCTTTCTTTCAGATGCCATTCCAACTACCTCTGTTTAGGGAATTGATCAGTAGAAAGCTATGAGGTAGGATACACTTACAAAGTGTTAGTCATTGTTTTCCCCTAAAATTTTCTCTACTTCCTCATTCTTACCCTCTTCAAATAGCAGATAGATTATTCTGAGTTCTGTTACCCCCAGGCAGACTAGGTTAAAAGAAAACAGAGGGGAAAAATGAACTTCTTTTGGCATTTAATTCTTCAAAATTCAGGCCCCAAAGGGAACGGGAAATAAGGAGGGCATACATAAAATGTGGACGTTTACCTGGTAATTTAGAGAACGAGTTCCCACGCAAGACGACGCAAACATTTCCAGCTGTGGCGGAAGGAGATGTGTTAGAAAGAAGTCAGAACATAGATGCCAATGTAGCCTCTGAGCAGAGGCTGTCCCTTCTTCTCCCCATTCAAGGGTCAGATAGGAAGAGGGATTACCGAAGCTCCAGATGGGTTTGTGGATTCTCAGATCAAAAGGAGAGAGCAAGAATGGCTTCAAAGAGAAATGACTCTGAGGTGTGGCCAACAGAGAGATAGAAGGGAGTAGTCCCTGTGGGGGAGCCACAGTGACAGGAGGCACTATATTCCCGGGGTTGGCTGTCCCAGTGGATTCCAGCATGGACTGATGATGGCCAGAGACCAGACTCAAACCCTATAGCCCCCATGCCCTACCTCTTGTCACTTGGAACATGCTCCAGAAATTAGAGGCAACTCTGGGAAGTATGGGAGGAAATCACCAGTTTAGCCCAGTTTAGCAGAGATCAATTTCTGCTGTGTTGGAGGAATGAGAGCTCAAAACAGAATTTAGGTTATAAAGAAATAAGTGTAGATTTCTTGTACAGTGAAGTTTGTGAACCAGCATTCATTCTACTACAGTTGTGTTATAGATGTGATAGTCATACCTCAGATCAGATGGAGAAGGGAATGGTACTTGAAGCTTGCAAATAGAAATCCAGAGGGAAAAATAAATTCCTTTAAGATAAATGTTCCTTTCAACTTGGCCCGTGCATAATGCTATCATGTTTACTGAGGTCATCCTATTTGTATAGCCTCAAGTTTATTTTTCCTTGAAACATCCTGGACCTTATTCTTCATAAGTTATGTGACCTTCTGCTCACACCCTTTGGAGTCTCTGATCACATTAATCTTTTGTCCTGGAACTTGCTTATTTTGAAGATGAAGTTTTTAAGGTGAGGGTCACTTTTTGGTTGAATTCTTGGCAAAAATCTTTCCATCCTACATGAACTAATATATTCTTTTCAGGACTCTACACTCTAGAGCAGGAATTTGTACTTACTTACACAACCTCTAGGTTCCCATACATCACCTGTCCAGGGATAACCCAGGGATGACCATCCAGAGAAGGCAAAAACAAATTGGGGGAGGGAGGGTGACCAACACGATTTCCTTAAAAAAAATTTTTGTCATTTCAACCTTTGGAGACTCAATAGCTCAACCCAACAGCTGGGTGGGTGGGAGGAAAAGGGGCAATGGATGTAAAGAAACCTGTTACAAGGCTAGTTCAGAGGTCGAGGAAATAGGTAATGGTGTTTTGGACAAGGATGGTAATGTTGAGACCTACTTGATTTAGGAATATGCTATATTCGGAAAGTAAGAACCAATAGGACTTGGGATATAGGATACGAGATGCAGAAAAGGGTCAGGTTTGATTTCTGTGCAAGCCTGGACACTTACCTGGAATTTCCCATGACTGGACAAAATGTGCCTGAAGGTTAAGTTTAAAAACTGGAATTGACCAACTAGAAACCAAACAGAAAAAAAAAAAAGAAAGAAAGAAATCTGAATGAATATCTTTTAACTTAGTGAAAATTGAACCGTCATGGAATCAACAACAATAAAAACCTTGGGATGCCTGTCTGGCTCAGTGGGTAGACCATGCAACTCTTGACCTAGGGATCATGAGTTCAAACCCCACTTTGGGTGTAGAGTTTACTTAAAAAAAAAAAAAAGCAATAAAAACTTCAGTCTAATCAAGCTATTGAACCCACCAATAAAGAGCTGCATAAAGTTGCATCTTATTCAAAAGCTATGCAAAATCATGGTCCCCAAATTAATGCTGAAAAGCCAATTGGTTTTCCTATTCCATAAGGAGCGTTCAAAATGCAATCACCTGACTACTATAAGCGAGGTCCCCCTGCTGGTAATTAGGAAAATTACCTTTGGGTAAATGTATGCTATGTGACAGGTGTTAATTTTGCCCTAAACAAAATGTATGAGGTAGGCCAAGTATCTTCTTTCATGCTATCCCCACCCACCTTCTCTTGATGCCTGACTCACTTCCACCAACTATCACTGGCACCCAGGGTTCCCACACAGTATCCCATCCACAGCCTGTATCCTAACATTTCATTTTCCTCGGACTCATGAAAACCCTCTTTTATGTCCCACTTGTTAACACAACTTATCTTTGTGACCCGACAATGTGAAGCAAAGGGCCTGGTGCTTGAAACTCGAAGTAATGATTTTAACTAAATGCAGACATTTTTTTCTCAGTAAGAGAAAACAAGTAAAAATTCCAGATAGGACTAGCCATGAGAACAGCATACAGAGCAGAAGAGTGTGGTTGAAGAACTGAAAATATAAAGATTTCTCATCATGCGAGGATATCCTGGCAAGCATCAGGCCCACAGTATTCCTTAACGAGGCTTTCCCACTCCCACCACCGCACCCCCCCTTCAACTGCTTCCCCTCGGGGAGAATGGTGGTTGCCCTAATCTCCTGATCCCAGAAAACAATGCATGGTGAGTGGGCCAGATGGCTGGGGCCCAAGAGAAAATATGGCAGCCTTGCTTTTCCAGGAAAGTGCAGAAGAAAGCTCACAAGCCAGCAGTCAGGCTTTCACTACAAACAATAGAAGAGAGGTCAAAGCTTATTTCCTACCACAGTCACCAGGGAGACAGTCGCCAAAATACTTAACTATCAAACTCTGCTTTTATACCCAGAGCTCAAGCGGGTAGACCACAGAGAAGCACAGGTGTTGACAAGCAGCAAGAACCAAATTACAAGATGAGTATAAAGGGAGCGCTGGTGTGGTAAGCCAGCACTGGGGCTTGGCTTCTGAAGGAGATAAAAGGGTCTTAATGCCCCACTGAAAGTGCTAAGCTTTATTTAACTATTATTCCTAAGACGACTCCCCCCACTTTTGAGTGCTAGAGCTATTTCTGTTCATTTAAGAGCTTGTGTGTTGATGGGGCTTTTTAGTCTCTAGCATCTGATTTCCTTATGTGACTGTTGTAAGGGGGTGTGCTCAAAACTCACAACAAAGATGGAAAATCTTTTTTTTTATCAAAACTTTATTTTCAAAGCAGTTTTAAGTTCACAGCAAAATTGGGAGGAAGGCACAGGTTTCCCGTATACTCCCTGCCCCCACACGGGCATAGCGTCCCCCATTACAATATCCCCCACCAGAATGATGCATTTGTTACATTGATGAACCAACACTGACATGTCATCATCACCCAAAGTCCCTAGTTTACATTAGAGTTCAGTCTCGTACACTCTGTGTTCGGAAAAATGTATAATGACATGTGTTCATCATTATGATATCATACAGAGTTCTTTTTACTGCCCTAAAAAATATTCTTTTTAAGAAGACTTTATTTATTTACTCATTCGAGAGAGAGAGCACCTGTGCCTGCAAGCAGGGGGAGGGGGAGAGGGGGAGGGGCAGAGAGAGAGGGAGAGGGAATCTCCAGCAGACTCCCCACTGAGCACAGAGCCGGGCCCGGCCTGGAGCTCCGTCTCAGGACCCTGAGATCGTGACCACAGCTGAAACAAAGAGTCAGACACTCAACCCACTGAGCCACCCAGGCACCCCAAAAATATTCTTTACATAAGGAACTTATTTTTAAAATAGGGCTATTTTTGCGAACATGGAAATATACTAAAATTTTATTTCTTTAGTTCCAAACGAAAAATTTTCTTCACTTCCTCTTCCCACTCTTGTCTAAGAGTTACATATGTCAGACAAATGTACCAACGTTTCACTGATTAAGCAGCCTTTCTTGACATAACATATTTAAAACTTCTCTGAATGGTCCAAAGGGGTCAAATGATTATATTATTTTCCATCATCTATCTTTGCTCCCTGTCCCACCCCACTCTCCCCACCCTCCGTATCTCTTTTATGTTAGGGAGAGAATTTCCAGCATACCATTTTATATGCTCTGTTGTGACAGGTATTATAATTGTTAGTGAAAAGCTCAATGCAGAACCGGTAAATAAATATAGAGATGGTTTAGGTAGCAGTTTCTACCACTCCTCTCCAGGCCCTCATTAAACTCTAATAATGGATAATAATTAATTGTTATAATAATAATAATTGTCTCTTTTTTGTCTGTCCCCCCAGCAGAGAACTGTGAACTATCCCTACAGATGGAACATATGGGATTATTTTGCTCACTCTTGTATTCCTAGCACTTAGAACAATGCCAGACCACAGTGAGAACTCAATAATTGAATAAGCTTCAATTTGAGATTTTTTTTAGTACAGTTGACACACAATGTTACATTAGTTTCACGTGTACAACAGTGATTGGACAAGTTTATACATTACCCTATGCTCGCAAGTGTAGCTACCATCTGTTCTGATACACTGTTATTTCAATATCATTGACTATATATTCATTATGCTGTGTCTCTTATACCTGTGACTTTTTCATTCCATACCTGGAGGCTGGTATCTCCCACTCCCCTTCACCCATTTTGCTATTTGTGAGATATATGCGCGCACATGAACTGAACTGTGTGACTGTCCCTCTTTGACCAGCATTCTAGATTGCTTGATCAGGACCTGAGGATGGGGAGTGGTGGTGCCATCACTGGCCATGAACTACTCTCCCTCTAGGGAGCAGCCACACTCAGCTACTGCTTTCCTAGAGATAATGTAAGTTTCTAATAGCAGTCTTCAGTGAATCAAAGACATGAAACATTTTTACGCTAAAAGAAAGCTTGATCTACATTGGCTACAAGAAACAGCAGGTGAGTATAGGACTCCTTCTTTCCATTGGTTTGGTGGAACTCTTACTACAGCAGGTTTCACTGTGTTCCCTGGCGGGAGAAACAGGGATATAGCCATCTGTCTTTCTCTAGCACGCAGTGTTTACCATCTTGTTATTGGCATTAAGGGTGGTTTATTCACATGAGTTTCCTAAATGAACTATTTTCTAGATATGTTCTCAGAAAACAGTACCTGTTTCTGACCACAGGGCAACTGATCAAGTTGGAAGAAAAAATAAAAGAGGGCAAAGAGGAATGTTTTCTGTGGGTGTCCGCACAGCACACCTGGCTACATCCATCATTGGGAATTTATACCTTTCTTCCTATCCAGTATCAGCTGTGAACCATTCCCACAGTAGATTTTGCACTTAAATCAATGTAACTTGTTCATTAACATTAACTTACTATGAAAAATTTCATCCAAGTCTCTTTTAAAACTCACATTTCGCATTTCAAAGTCAGTGGTACAGATCTTAAGTATAGTATAGTCGTGTTCTATGTGCTGTGATGCCACAGAGTCAGAACTACAGTCTCATTTACCTTGTAGTAAATTCTCATTTACTCATTCTTTTTAAGCTTGCTCCAAATTGTGGGGCATTTTAGTCACTGAGATCCTCGTGCTAAAAAAGTAATGCTGCTGGGGTGCCTGGGTGGCTCAGTCGTTGGGCCTCTGACTTCAGCTCAGGTCATGATCCCAGGATCCTGGGATGGAGCCCTGCCTCGGGCTCCCTGCTCTGTGGGAAAGCCTGCTTCTCCCTCTCCCACTCCCCCCGCTGGTGTTCCCTCTTTCACTATATCTCTCTCTGTCAAATAAATAAAAATAAAAATAAAAAAGCAATGCTGCTGACAAAAACTAATTGCATCAACTTGGAATTTTATGAGACTATACCATATCCAGACTTTTCCATCTGGCAGATTAGATGCTCTAAATGACTCTCCTAATAAAAAAATATTGAATAAAAATATCTTTTTAAACTCCTGAGATAACAGAGAAGTAAGAAATTTTCAGACCTTCAAACCAAGTAAAAGTGCTCTCTGACAGGAAGTAATAGCCTAACCCTCACTGGGATTTCCAGCTTGAACTCATATGGCCACTGTGATCCAAAATGACAAAAACACAAAAAAAACAAATGTAAGCTAAAAATTTTATTCAAAGTGGTGATATTGCCCCTTAGATGTCTGGCAAAAGAAAATAAAATCTGGGCCTCAAAAATTTACATTAAGATCCAAGGAGAAGGAATAACTCTGTTGAATCCCACAAAATACAAGGCAGCAAGGCACCATGAATAAGAGATGGCAGGAACAACAGGGGAAAAACAACCCTCAAAGCCTTCTGATGTTGGAGCTATTAAACAGAATATGAAATAACTATATCTAATATGTTTAAAGGAATAAAAGTGAAAACTCAATATGTGAGTAAAGAACATGAAACACTAGAGATAAATGAAAAGATTTTTAAAGGAAGCAAATAGAATTTCTAGAAGTCAAAAATTTAATTGATAAAAATATCAATGGACAATGGAGTAATCTCAGGTTAGCTATACCTGAAGAGACAATTTGAGAACTGCAAGAAAGATACAAAGAAATTCAGAATATATCCCAGAGATGAAAAATTTGAAAGAGAAATTTGAAAGACCTAGGATGTAAAGAGGTTTAATTATCATTCCAGAATGAGGTAATAGAATAGGTAAGAAATAGTATTTGTCAGGATAATAGCTGGGAATTTCCCAGGATTGTTAAAAGACACAGATCTAGGAAAATCAAAGTGAACCAAACTAAAAAGGCAAAATGAGAGGGGGGAAAAAATCTATACCTAATTACAGTTGCAAACATCAAAAGATAAAAAGACTCCAAAAGCATGCAAAGGGAAGGCACACTATCCACAATGGAATAATAATTACTCTCAATGAAATAACAATTAGGCCAACAGCTGACTTTTCAACAGCAATGATGGAAGCCAGAAGATAGTGGAATAATATCTTCAATCAGCTGTGATAAAACAGCTGTCAACCTATTAGTCTATACACTTTAAGAACTAGTGGGAACTATAACAACTTCTAGACAAATAAAAACTGAGAGGCCTTACTACCAAAAGAGCTCATGGGAGGAATTTTCTTTTTTTTTTTTTTAAAAAAGATTTTATTTATTCATTTGACACAGAGAGAGAGATCACAAGTAGGCAGAGAGGCAGGCAGAGAGAGAGGAGGAAGCAGGCTCCCCACTGAGCAGAGAGCCCGATGTGGGCCTCGATCCCAGGAACCTGGGATCATGACCTGAGCCGAAGGCAGCGGCTTTAACCCACTGAGCCACCCAGGCGCCCATGGGAGGAATTTTCCAAGGAAGGACTCAATGGCAAAAGAAATGGTGCTCAAGGACATCAGGGATTTGTGGGCAAAAGCAAACACAGTAATTGTTTGTAATAATTGATTACATTGGTTATAATATAATAAAAGTCAGTGAGAATTAGTGGCCTCAAACACTGCTTTTTAAAAAGATTTTATTTATTTATTTGAGAGGAGACAGAGATAGCGAGAAAGGAGTATGAGCGGTGAGGAGAAGGAGAGGCAGGCTCCTGCTGACCAGGGAGCTGGACATGGGGCTTGATCCCAAGACCCCGAGATTATGACCTAAGCTGAAGGCAGATGCCTAACTGACTGAGCCACTCAGGCACCCCTGTATTGGCATGGCTTTTAGATATTGCATATAAAGTGTCCTTTTCTTTTGGAAGAGTACCTTAAAGTCAAGGTTTTGAAACTATGGGATCACTCCTCTATTATTTACTTCTTCAATCATCTTGTTTGCCAAAAGAAATAACAGAATGTTAAACCCTGGCAAAGCCTGCCATACTTAAATTCTAGTTGCTACCACTTGGTGCAAGGAATAGAGGAAAAAACCCCAAAGTTCCTACACATTTAAATTAATGGTAGCCCTTTGTAAGTGACTCAATCACATATTCTCAAGCGATCCAGTAGCCTGGTTTAGGACTTCTTTAACAGTATATTTATGAAAGGGAATTTGAAGTGTTCCGTCTCTTCAACCCTCTCAAGTCACTGAAGTGGTTCCCTCTTGAGAGCCAAGTAAGCAAGAGACGTTACTTCTGTTAAGGCTCTTAAGATTGCCACAGGGGAGAACAATTCACTCTAGTAATGTTCATGACACCTATAACTACAAAAACAGAAAATGCAAGAGCCAAAAGAAACCATAGGAAGCTTTGAGGCAGACCCTCCCTCACTTAATAACTGCAAGTCTGACACCCAGAGAAAGATGATTTCCCCAAGGTGTCCCAGCTCCTTAATTGCATACAGAACAAGAATCCAGGTCTAACTCCCTCCAATTCAAAGAATATTTCCTATTCATTCTACCATATTCCCTTTATCATTCTGTGATTAAAACTTCATTTTTTAAATGTCAATTCCAGTTAGTTAACACACAGTGTTATAGTAGTTTCACATGTACAATACCCTTCCATCCATCACCCAGTGCTCATCACAAGTGTGCTCCTTCATCCCCACCACCTATTCCCCCATCCCCCCACCCACCTCCTCTCTGGTCACCAGCAGTTGGTTCTCTATAGTTCAGTCTGTTTCTTGATTTGCCTCTCTTCCTCTCTTTTTCTCTTTTTTCATTTGTTTTGTTTCTTAAATTCCACATATGAGTGAAATCATATGGTACTTGTCTCTCTCTGACTGGTGCATTCTATAGTTAAAACTTAACATGCCTAATAAGAAGACTACAAACTGTGGATGGAAGGGAGCTTTCTCTTTTCAGGACTCATTAGAATGAGGGATTCTAACTTTCTTGGGTCATTATCTCCAAGAAGCTACAGTGAAACAAATGGCAATTTGTCCAGATCCACATTCCCTTTCATTCCCTCCTGGCACCATCATTGTATTCACAGAGAGTTCAAAGATAGATACTCAGAACCAGCAGACAGGGGGAAAGGGCGGAGGTGGCTAATTTTCCAAAGGCAGCTTCAAACATGTTGCTAGTACTTTATTACATTTTTCCTCTAGTAATCATTTTATTGAAATGGTCTTTTTATATTTAAACAAGATGAAACCTTCGTTAGTGGCTACATTTACTCTCCTCATGTGGAAGAATGTTGGAGAAATTAAAAAGGGAATAAGATAAATAGCTAAAAAGCCTAAAGGATGGGAAGTGTTTATAGGAGACAAATGAGATGTGGATGCCTACCTGAAAAAGAGACAACTAGGTGGTGATTTAAATGCAGAAAAAAAAAATACATTAAGAGATGTTGTAAGGAAAGTTCGCCTTTAAGCAAAATGTTAATCTTTAAGGTAGCTTCATATTTGGGGTTCTGTATAAGTATATTGCCACTAAAAAGAGTAATAAACTATACATTTGATAAATTCTAGAAGTATATGATTAGCTTTGTAGAAAACTGTCAGTGCATTTTTCAAATTGCCTATGCCATTTTGCAACTTCTTTAGCAATATAGGAGAGTTTCAGTTTTTCTGCATCATTGCCAGCACTTGGTATTATCAACTTAAATTTTTTTAATTGTTCTAATAATTATGTGCTTTTTATATCCTATTTAAGAATTCTTTGCCTAATCCAAGGTCACGTATTTTCCCCTAAGTTTTCTTCTAGAAGTTTCTTCTAGAAGCTTTAACTCTTATATTTAGTTGTAACCTTGATTTTTCCATCTGAAAGTTAGTGCACAAGACCAAAGAATGGGCTTCGAAATCCTTTGGGGAAAAAAATGGAAAGCATTAGCAATGGTTGTTAAAGTGAGTAACGTATATATATATGTATATATGTATATGTATATATGTATATGTATATACATATATATACACACACATACATATATATAACTATACTTGTGTATATGTATTATTTATATATATTATATATACTTGCAACTTACAAATAAAACCAATAATCATTTCAATATTTCTTAACATTCTGTGTGTAACACAGAACTTCCTCGACTTATAATGGAGCTGTATCCTGATAAGCCCACTGTAAATTGAAAATATTGTAAGTCAAAAAGGCATTCCATACACTTAGCCTACAGCACATCATAGCTTAGCCTAGCCCATCTTAAATGTACTCAGAACCCTTACATTAGCCTACAGTTGGGCAAAATCACCTAATACAAAGCCCATGTTATAATAAAGTGTTTTATATGTCATGTAATGTATTGAATACTGTACTGAAATGGTTGTATGTGTACAGAGTGTTTGTATAAGTGAACCAGCTGTTTACCTTCATGATCCTATGTCTGACTGGGAGCTGTGGCTGCTGCTGTCTAGTATCATAAGAGAAGATCACATTCCATATTCCTAGCATGGAAAAGATCCAAATTCAAAATTCAAAGTATGGATTTTACTAAACGCATACTGTTTTCACACTATAGTAAAGTCGAACCATCCTAAGTCAGACCATCGTAAGTTGGGGGCCATTTGTATATACAACCATGAATTGTGGTCAGAGAAGATTGTCAAGAACTAGTAGACCCACTGACTTCTTTCTTTTTTCTTTTTCCTTTATCTATTTCTAAAAGATTTTATTTTATTTATTTATTTATTTATTTATTTATTTATTTATTTATTTATTGAGAGAGAAAGGACACAAGCAGGTGAGAGGGGCAGACGAAGAGGGATGGAATCTCAAGCAGACTCTGCACTAAGCATGGAGTCTGACTGGGGCTTGATCTCACAACCTGAGATCATGACCGGAGCCAAAACCAACAGTCAGATGCTCAACCAACTGAGCCATCCAGGTGCCCCCCTCCACTGACTTCTTTCTAGTGCATTCCCATTTAATTAAAGAGACAGCGCATGAGAATTTGAATGATGAAAATGTTTTAAAAACAGCACACATTTCAATGAGAAGCATAAGGTATAGACCAATGGTTCTCAACAGGGAAGGAGCCATAGTTTTCTACCGCTGGGGAGACTCTTCAAATTATACATGTCCCCATGCCCATGTGCTGAGATTCTGGTAAAAACCCTTCCTGTGCCCACTGAGAATAGATGCACAGTGAGCCACTGTTGCAAAAGGGCATATTTTATCTCTCAGATAAGTTGTTATGGGGAAAAGTTGTGAACTACTGCTATAAAAAGTGCTTTGGAAGTTGTCTACCCAGGATTCATGGATGGGTTTAAACCAGATCTTGAAGAAAGTCTGGATTGGATAGACAGAGAAAGTGAATCCATCATTTCAGGTATGATACTTGGTAAAGGGGCAGGAAAATAACAATGAGATGTTCACTTTCCCCTGGAGCGCAAGTTGATGAAAGGGAGATGGTTCTGAAAGGATAAATTATGGTAAAATTGTGGAATATAAAGTCCACAAAAGTAAGGGTTTTGCTTATCTTATTTACTTCAGTATGCCCAGGATCTAGAACAGTGCCTTGCACATTATAGGTCCTCATGTGTGTTGAATTAATGGGGCCTTGACTGTCAAATTAAACATTTAGAACATTATCTTCTAGCATCTAGACAGTAAAGAATAACTGATGATAGTAATGGAGATGTGAGCCCAGAGTTCCAGCAAGAGACTGGCATGAAGCTACGGGAAGCTAGGGAATAGGGGGAAGGCAAAAGTCAAGAACCAGCCTTCCAGAAATATTCAGAGGGTGAAGAGAAAGAAAATGCAGAAAGATAATGAAGCATTGTTAGGTAATAAATACAATGCACATAAAATACCACTTTATAATTTACAAACTCTCTCTTATGCATGACAGCATGTAAAACAGGCATTTTACATAGAACTCTAGAGGTAGAATAATAAAAACATAAGCAACACAGAGGTAAGAAAAGATCCAAGCCAACCACAGAAACTAAAAGTAATATTAAGAGTAACAGGTTAGTGGGGCTCACCTGGGTGGCACAGTCAGTTGACCATCCAACTCTTGGTTTCGGCTCAGGCCAGGATCTCAGGATGGTGGGATTGACCCCCACGTCAGGCTCTGCACTCAGCTGGCAGTCTGCTTGAAATTTCTCTCCCTCTCCCTCTGCCCCTCCCCCCACTCATCCGCTCTCTCTTTCTCTCTCTTCCTCCCTAAAATAAATAAAATAGGGGCACCTGGGTGGCTCAGTCATTAAGGATCTGCCTTTGGCTCAGGTCGTGATCCCAGGGTCCTGGGATCAAGCCCCACACTGAGCTCCCTGCTTGGCAGGAAGGCTGCTTCTCCCTCTCTGACTCCCCCTGCTGGCGTTCCCTCTCTTGCTGTGTCTCTCTCTGTCATATAAATAAATAAAATATTTAAAAATAAAAAATAAAATAAATCTTTTTTTTAAAAATATTTTATTTATTTGACAGAGAGAGAGAGAGCCAGAGAGCACAAGCAGAGGGAATGGCAGAGAGGAAGAAGCAGGCTCCCCACTGAGTAGGAAACCCAATGCAGGGCTTGATCCCAGGACCCTGGTATCATGACCTGAACTAAAGGCAGACTGTTAACCATCTGAGCCACCCAGGTGCACCAAAAATAAATAAAATAAATCTAAAAGAAAAAAAAGAATAACAGGTTAGGGGTGCCTGGCTGGCTCAGTCTGTAGAGCATGTGATTCTCAATCTAGACTAGATTGAAAATCAGAACTAGGAGTCCTGAGTTCAAGCCCCACGCTGGGTACAGAGCTTACCTTAAAAAAATATATCAACTGTATTTAACCAAAAAAATAAAAAGAAGGAGGAGGAGGAGAAAAAGAAGAAGAAGGAGGAGGAGGAGGAGGGGAATGAGTTAATCAGTCTGGCTCCAATCAGGAGTCACAAAACACACACTAATAACAAGGGAGATTTTATATAAAAAATTATTAAATGATAATAGGAGAGTAACTTTAAAAGATATAAAGAAAACTCTAGAGGGTATCTAGGCTTGGAGAGTTCCCACGGAAGGGAGAACTTGGAGCAAGATCCACTCCCCAAGGGTGGGTTTAGACCTTGTTAAGGAAAGTAGGGTTGCCACCCATGGGATGGCAGGAAAGTCTGCTGGGTTATCTGAGCCAAAGCTGGTCCACAGTCACCAGGCTGCAAGCAATACCCTCCAGGGCACAGACGAGCCCAGGCTGGTCAGATGGTGCACAGAGAGAGTCCAGGTGCTACTGCTGACAGGAAGTCTGGAACAATCCAGTGTCCCTGAAAGAAGAGTTGTGGTGAAGGGGTCAGCTGGGCCTGGGTGTGGCTGCAAGGTCACCAGCGGACTCGTGTAGGTGGTGCAGTGTCTCTGGACCGCCCTCTCCACATAACATGGATGCACCTTTCAGCCGGAGTTCACAGAGCAAAGCACGGCACACTGACGCCTGACACCACAAACCTCCTTCTTGCTGCGATGTCTGTCCCATACCCTCTACTGGGGCTGTGTTCACCATAATGAAGAAATGCTGTAAAGAGCAATTCACTGTGGCGCCTGGGTGGCTCAGCTGGTTAAGCCTCCAACTCTTGATTTTGGCTCAGGTCATGATTTCAGGATGGTGAGTTCAAGCCCCAGGTTGGCTCCGTGCTGAGGATGAAGCCTGTTTAAGATTCTCACTCTCCCGCTCCCTCTGCCCCTTCCTCCTCCTTGTGCTTGGGTGCATGCATTCTCTCTCTCAAAAAAAAAAATCAATCCCCTCTCACAGGGTAGATACAGGAGCTGAAAAGAAAGAAATTGATAACCAGCACCATGGATTGTTCGACCTTTTCAAAAGTGCCTGAATATGGCCTAGCTGTTCTGAGCTGGACTGAGGTGCCAAGAGAGGATTGAGAGGGAGTGGGATGGTGGGGGAGTAGGGTAAGTAGCTGAAGGTTGACATAGCAACCCTGGAGGAAAGTGAGAAATTTTATGTCCCAGCATTTTCATATAAAAATCCCAGAAAATAGGAAAAGACTTTGGTAAACCAAGCCTGGATCTCCTACCCAAACCTGGTCTTTCCCAGTAGCAAGAGGCGCTAATTATCATGATTGACCAGGCCTGAGTCATTTGCTAACCCCTTTGGCCAGAGAGTTGAGTCACTGTATTTGGCAGCTACATCAGATTATCAAAAGGTGGGAGAGGGAAATTTTCCCAAAGGGAGGGAGTTATGGGCAAAAGAGGGGCAGGGATGCTGGTGTCTAATACCTGGACAGATGAAAATGGGAATAAGGCTGTCTCTGAGGAAGGGTTTTTGTTGTTGTTTTGTAAGTTCTTCATGATATTATTACATTAATTCATTCTTTGAAGAGTCCCATCTTAATCTCTAGGTAAGGCTGGACGGAGATCACTACAGTGAGCCGTCCAGAGTGGATGCTATATCAGAATGCACCAGTGGTCTCCCTCTCTTACTCCTTTGACAGTCACCACAGAGCAGTCATGTTTTAAAATAGTAGAATTTTGGGACGCCTGGGTGGCTCAGTTGGTTGGGCAGCTGCCTTCAACTCAGGTCATGGTCCCAGGATCCTGGGATCGAGTCCCACATCTGTCTCCTTGCTCAGCAGGAAACCTGCTTCTGCCTTTGCCTGCCACTCTGCCTGCTTGTGCTCTCTCTCTCTGACAAATAAATAAAATATTTTTAAAAAATAAGGTGTAGAATTTTTACTTTTTTTAAAAATTTATTTATGTATTTCAAAGAGAGAGAGAGCACGTGGGAGCAAACGTGGGGTGGTAGGGCAGAGGGAGAGGGAGAGATAGAATCTCAAGCAGGCTCTCCCCCCAGCATGCAGCCTGATGCCAGGTTCAATCTCACAACCCTGAGATCATGACCTGAATCCAAATGAGGAATCAGACACCTAACCAACTGAGCTACCCAGGTGCCCCCAGAATTTTTATTTTAATTCTCCATTAATTGATGTGAATAATATATAAAAACAAAAGGATTCTAAACCTTAACTATTGCTCTGTAGATAAAATCTGTTTCCCCTTTCCCAGGAATTACTAATTGGTTGAGCTCCAATGTTGCTGCTTTTGTTTTCAAATAGTTTGAGGTTCAGTACAGTGATATCCAGTAACCTAAATGGAGTTAATTATACCAAAACAGTGGATACCAGTAAGAAATACATGGAAGGGCGCCTGGGTGGCTCAGTGGGTTAAGCCCTCTGCTTTCAGCTCAGGTCATGATCTCAGGGTCCTGGGATCGAGGCCCGCATCGGGCTCCCTGCTCGGCGGGGAGCCTGCTTCCCCCTCTCTCTCTCTGCCTGCCTCTCTGCCTCCTTGTGATCTCTCTCCCACTGTGAAATAAATAAATAAAATCTTTAAAAAAAAAAAATAGAAATACATGGAAGACAATGCCAGTTCCCATTTGTTCCTTGGTGGGATCAGAAGAGTTTCAGTGATACCAAATCTTGCGCTGGTTCTGACATCTGTGTCCATGAATATGCTGACTATGACTGCTCTCCCCACATGTGAGGATATTCGAGTTCTTCATGGCATGCCATGTACAGTTGCTATTATTGGAAAATTATTCTATTATCCAGTTTCTCCATATGCCTTCCAAGGGCAAATAAACCCATTTCAGGTATGCATCCAAGTAGCCCTTACCTATCTGTTCAGCATTGTGTCCTTACACATACTAAAAATAAATAGGGCTAAAATTTTCCAGCTTGATCCTACAATAGTTTATATGTAGGTAGCTCAGAGCACTAACTAAGAAAATTAAACTATTTTTAAAGGCTGATAAATAACAATCGACTATGAGGAAACTAGTCTGAGAAGAAAAATATTTCAATATTTAAATTTAATAGAATATAGCATTTTTAAACACAAGCCTTAATTGTCAGTCATATTAAATAGTTGCTAGGTTTTGGTAAACCTTTTTTTGGTGAAACACTTATCCAAGCATTTTAAGGAGTTTAATGACTATATTGTGATTTCTACTCAAAGTTTGTGTTTTTCATAAGGACTTTACAGGCCTGAGATGAAGGGCATCTGGGTGGCACAGTTGGTTAAGCATCTGCCTTCAGCTCAGGTCATGATCTCCAGGTCCTGGGATCAGCACCCTGTTGAACTCAGTGGGGAATCTGTTTCTCTCTCCCTCTGCTCCTCCCCACCTTTCATTCTCTCTCTCTCGCTCGCTCTTTCTCAAATAAATAAATAGAATCTTTTTTAGAAAATGCCTGAGATGAAAGAATATTTGTTATTAGGGCTTTTTAAAAAACTGAGTTTAGGAAATGTTGAAAAAGAAAAACAAGGCTGGGGGCATCGTGTTGCCTGATTTCAAACTTTACTACAAAGCTGTGATCACCAAGACAGCATGGTACTGGCACAAAAACAGACACAGAGACCAATGGAACAGAGTGGAGAGTCCAGATTTGGACCCTCAACTTTATGGTCAAATAATCTTTGACAAAGCAGGAAAAAATATCAAGTGGAAAAAAGACAGTCTATTCAATAAATGGTGCTGGGAAAATTGGACAGCTATGTATAGAAGAATGAAACTTCACCATTCTCTCACATCATACACAAAGATAAACTTGAAATGGATGAAAAGACCTCAACATGAGGCAGGAATCTATCAAAATCCTAGAGGAGAACATAGGCAGTAACCTCTTTGACATTGGGCACAGCAACTTCTTTCAAGACACATCTCCAAAGGCAAAGGAAACAAAAGCAAAAATGAACTTTTGGGACTTCATCAAGATAAAAAGCTTCTGCATAGCAAAGGAAATAACAAAACAAAGAGGCAACCCATGGAATGGGAGAAGTTATTCACAAATGACACTACAGACAAAGGACTGATATCCAAGATCTATAAAGAACTTCTCAAGCTCAATGCCCAAAAAACCGATAATCATGTCAAAAAATGGGCAGAAGACATGAACAGACACTTCTCCAAAGAAGACATACAAATGGCCAACAGACACATGAAAAAATGTTCATCATCACTAGCCATCAGGGAAACTCAAATCAAAACCACATTGAGATACCATCTTACACCAGTTAGAATGGCCAAAATCAACAAGACAGGAAACAAGTGTTGGAAAGGATGTGGAGATAGGGGAACCCTCTTTCACTGTTGGTGGGAATGCAAGTTGGTGCAGCCACTTTAGAAAACAGTGTGGAGATTCCTCAAAAAATTAAATATAGGGCGCCTGGGTGGCTCAGTGGGTTAAAGCCTCTGCTTTCGGCTCAGGTCATGATCTCAGCCTCCTGGGATCGAGGCCCGCATCGGGCTCTCTGCTCAGCAGGGAGCCTGCTTCCTCCTCTCCCTGTCTCTCTGCCTGCCTCTCTGCCTACTTGTAATTTCTCTGTGTCAAATAAATAAATAAAATCTTTAAAAAAAATAAATATAGAGAAACCCTATGACCCTGCAATGCACTACTGGGTATTTACCCCAAAGATAGAGATGTAATGAAAAGAAGGGCCATATATACCCCAATGTTCATAGCAGCAATGTCTACAATTGCCAAACTGTGGAAAGAGTTGAGATGTCCTTCAACAGACGAATGGATAAAGGAGATGTGGTCCATATATACAATGGAATATTATGTATCCATCAGAAAGGATGAATGCCCAACTTTTGTATCAACATGGATGGGTCTGGAGGAGATTATGCTGAGTGAAATAAGTCAAGCAGAGAAAGTCAATTATCATATGGTTTCACTTACTTGTGGAACATAAGGAATAAAATGGAGGACATTAGGAGAAGGAAAGGAAAAGTGAATTGGAGTAAATCAGAAGGGGAGATGAACCATGAGAGACTGCGGACTCTGAGAAACAAACTGAGGGTTATGGAGGGGAGGGGAGAGCCTGGTGGTGGGTATTAAGGAGGGCAAGTATTGCATGGAGCACTGGGTGTGGCGCATAAACAATGAATCTTGGATCACTGAAAAAATAAAATTAAAAACAAAAAAAAACTGGGTTTAAGATTAAACTTGACAAAGACTTCAGAGATCTTTAACTCTTGTTATCAATGCTCTGCCACAGAGACAAAGCAAGCAATTTTAAAACTCCTTTCTATAGACAACTTCATACTTTGTTTCATAGGAAATTGAACATTATGTTGTTCATAAAATCAAACTTCGAAGATAGCTGGAATACAATTTTCCTATCAAGCCCTTGCAAGGTCTGCCCTCTAAGATGAAGGAGGATTACCAAATCATGGCTCTAGTATCTGGAGATTTCGGTTTCAGCAAACACAAACAGCTTCTATCATCTTTACCCTTCACGTGCAGGCCTGGAATGGAGTAAGGGGAGAAAGCTTGATTGCTTCTCCAAGTGGGTAAGTGTCCTCATTAAAAAGTACCAGGGCAGCTCCATGTGATGCTTAGCCAATGGGTTTAGTCAAAAGATCTAAATCTTCACCACAGCAGGATTTGAAGTAAAATCTTATATTAGGGAAAGAGCGAGAAACAGAAGACCATCACAAAAGGAGAGAAGTAGAGACATTTCACTGGGATATTAAAGCAAAGCTTATTATGGAAATTCATTGAATTGGGAAAAAAAACCTCTCCAAATAAGTGAAAAAATTTTTAAAGATTTTATTTATTTATTTGTCAGAGAGAGAGAGAGAGCACAAGCAGGCAGAGTGGCAGGCAGAGGCAGAGGGAGAAACAGGCTCCCTGCTGAGCAAGGAGCCCGATGTGGGACTTGATCCCAGGATCCTGGGATCATGACCTCAGCCGAATGCAGCTGCTTAACCAACTGAGCCACTGAGGCATCCCAAAACAAGTGAAATCTTGAGAACTAAATTTTTCTTTTTCATACCATTTTATTTTACACTCAGGAACCACACACTAATTGAAAAAGTCCTTTCTCTTTTTCTCTTTCAAAAGGCAGAATCCCATATACACATACCTTACAAGCATAGTATATGTCTGAATATGATGATAAAGGAAGGAGAGAAACTGGAGATTGGGCAACCAGGATGGGGAGTAAAAAAAATTTCCTTGTGAATTTTATATTGTGCTCATGTAGTATCTATGAAAAATAGATTAAAAGGCAGTTCTACATTTCAAATGCTTTTTTTTTCTTCAAATAACTTTCCAATATGGAAATAACCTTGTCATTTGCTGTTCCTCTTAATCTAAAATGTTGAAGTTTATCTTTGCGAAGTTACTTTTCATTTCTAGAAGGATCTTTATGCAAAACTATGAAAATTACAGTTCAGGCCAAGAATAACTAACTCCTACATAGCAATTCACAATTTATAAAGTGTTCTTACATATATTATTGCATCTTTTTCTCATTGTTTTGTTCATTTATTCGTTCATTCATTAGATAAGAATTTGGTGAGTGCCTACTATCTGCCAGATCCCTGAACTAGGAGTAGGAGATAATATAAGTAAACTGCCACTAAGAAACTCAGTCTAATAGTCGAGAAGGGTATGCAGAAATGTAAAGAATAATAACTAGAAAATCACAATATAGTGCAATGAAGGCAGTAACAGAACCATATGTTAGATATAGAGTTAAAATTAGTGGGTACCTGGGTGGTTCAGTGGGTTAAGCCTCTGCCTTCAGCTCAGGTCATGATCTCAGGGTCCTGGGATCAAGGCCGGCGTCGGGCTCCCTGCTCAGCAGGGAGCCTGCTTCCTTCTCTCTCTACCTGTATCTCTGCCTACTTGTGGTCTCTCTCTGTGTCAAATGAATAAACAAAATCTTAAAAAAAAAAAAAGAAGCATCATCATCCACACACAGATTTATAAGTTTAAAAAAAAAAATTAGTAGAGTGAGGGCCTAGGCGGCTCAGTTGGTTGTGTGTCTGATTCTTGGTTTTGACTTCAGTGCTGATCTCATGGGTAATGGGCTCAAGCCCTGCCTCAGGCTCCCACCTCAGGCTCCACAGCAGGGAGTCTGCTCCAAGATTCTCTCTGTCTGCCTCTCCCCGCCCTCAAATGAAAATAAATCTTCTTTTTAAAAATTAGTAGCTTAACTCAATTTGGGGGGAGGGAATGTTGGCAAAAACTTTTTGGATGAAGTAATGTCCATGATGGAATTTTGAAGTTGAAGAAGCTAGCTAGAAAAGGAGGAAAAGGCACTATAGGTGGAAAGAACAGCCTGTTTAATAGTTACAAAAACCATCGGTATGATTTACAGGTATAGACTTGTTTAATAGTTACAAAAATCAATGGTTACAACAAATCTGTGTATTTGGGGAGCCACATGAAATTTGGTATTGCTAGAACACAGGGCAAGATAGAGAGTGGCAGGAAATGAAGGTGGAGAGGCTAGCAGAGCCTGGATCTTAAAAAGCTTTGTGGGTTCCACAAGGAGTTACCACATTTGAAAGCCTTGGAGATGAAGGGAAAAAAATGGAAGCCTTAAGAAAGTATCATAAGGGGCTCCTGGGTGGCTCAGATGTTTAAGCATTGGCCTTCGGCTCAGATCATGATCTCAGGGTCCTGAGATCAAATCCTGTATCTGGCTCCCTGCTCAGCAGAGAGCCTGCTTTCCCTCTGCCCCTACCCCCTGCTTGTTCTCTCTCTGTCTCTTTGTCTGTCTCAAATGAATAAATAAAATAATGCATCACAATCATAACCCATTCATTCCACCCTAAAAATAAATCGTATGTTCCTATTCTTAAAAGATCTAGAATAATCTTTATAGATTTATATACTTAATCTTTTGCTTTAGCCTGCCTGCTCATTTCAACAGTACACTGGGGCTGTTCCACCCTCAAAGTCTTTTGGGATCTGTAAGAGTTATTACTTGAGTTTTCATTCAGCATAGCCAAGGTTATCAATTAATATTCAAAATATCTCTGCAAGGTAAATGTTATTTTACTTATTTTAGTTTAAGAAACTAAGGTTCATGTCAGTTAAATAACTCAAGATCATATAACTAGTCCAAGTGACAAACCGAATTTATAAACTTTCTAACTCCAAAACCCACAACTTTTCCACCGACATCCCTATCTTCCAGTTTGAAGTCAGAACACCTATTCACAGACCTGTACCCCTTGGGCAAAGAATAAAAATAAAATTAAAAAAAAAATGAAGTCAGAACACCTGAATTAGGATCAGGCACTTGCTCTGTGTCTTTGGGCATTTTACTTAGCCATTTTGAATCAGTTTCTTCAACTATAAACTAGGGTTTATAATACTTGCCTTTCCCTCCCTTCTCATTACTGGAGATAGCAATGAGATGATGTATGAGAGAATACTATGTATGCTCTGAAGGACTACATAAATCTAAAGGAATGCTAATAAAGCCATAATCCATGCTGTGTTATTCTTTTAAATCTTCAGTGTTAGGGCCCAAGGAGGCTCAAAGTAGTTTTCCACCATTTTAGCTGAAATTACTGTGAAAGCAGCTGCTGAAGTTCTTGGTGTTCAAAAGCATCTCTTTTTGGTATACACTCTGGCAGACTATTTCCACTTGGATGCTTCTTTACTGACTATGAACCCATTCAAAAGTAAGATAAACAGCTGGGAAGCGGCAAGATGGCGGAGGAGTAGGAGACCGAGTATCATCAGGTCCCAGAAATTCACCCAGATGGCTATCAAACTATTCTGAACACCTACAAATTCTACAGGAGATCGAAGAGAAGAAGAGCAGCGATTCTAGGAACAGAAAATCGACCACGTTCTGGAAGGTAGGCCGTGCGGAGAAGTGAATCTGCGGCGACGGGAAGATAGACCCCAGGGGGAGGGGCCGGCTGCCGGCAAGGGAGCGAGCAGCGGAGCACAGACTCGGAACTGTGAGAAGTCGGCTCCACGGAGGGACATCGCCCCAGAGACCAAGCGGGGGGTGAAGCCCCTGCAGGGACAGTGTGGTCTCAGGACCCACGGGGACACAAAAAGACCAGGGGTGTCTGAGCGCGACCGAGCTCCCAGGTCTCAGAAGCCTGCAGGAGAGATGAAGCCAAGCTGAGAAGGTGTCTCTCACCTTCTCAGTGATAACTTGGGCTGTGATCTGAAGCACAGCCGGGCCACTGATCTGTGAGCGGGGACCCCATGGGCGGCAGACCCAGAGAGACTCACCTTCCTCCTCTGGGAGCAGCGGCGCGGGAGCGGCTGCAGGAATCTGCCGGGTTTGGAGATTCTAAACGAGGTCGCGCGCCAGAGATAGAGATGCTCAGTCACAGGCCGGGTGAGCTCGGAGCGCGGCCGGAAACCAAGGACACAGGAGGGAGGGACTGCTTTTCTCTGAGGCGCACTGGGGACTGAGGCCCCAAACTCTCAGCTCCTCCGGGTTGGAGACTGGGAGCCGCCATTTTCAGTCCCGGCCTCCAACGAGGTACGGAAAGCGTTCAGGGAACAAAAGCTCCCGAGAGCAAACCTGAGCTGATTACTTAGCCTGGCCCCTGGCGAGGGTGGTGCGAATCTGCCTCGGGCAGAGACACTTGAGAATCACAGCAATAGGCCCCTCCCCCAGAAGACCAGAAAAAAAAAAAAACATCCAGCCAAAGTCAAGTTCGAGATTGCTGACAATTGTGGAACTCTGGAGCTAGGGGAAAGCAGCGCAGAGAATTAATGGCTTTTTCCCCATGAGTCTTTAGTCATTCAAAGTTAAATTCTTTGAATTTTTTTTCTTCCTTTTTTCTTTTAAATTTTTTCCTCTTTCCTATTTTAACGTTTTTAACTATTACATCTTATCAACACTTTTTAATCTTTTTTAATTTTCATTGTTATAATCATATTTTATCACTTCATTGTATTTAACCTTATTTTTTGTATACATAAAGAGTCTGTTCAATTCACCAGTCTAATAGATAGAGATAGAGAGAGATAGAGAGATAGAGATAGATATAGAGATAGAGTCAGAAACAGACATAGATATAGAAACAGAAATAGATAATACAGATATAGATATAGGATTTTGTTTTATTTATTTTTGTTTTGTTTTGGTTTTGTTTGTATGATTTTGGTTTTTGGTTTTTTGGTTTTTTCCCTCTTTCTTTTCTCCCCAGTTCCAGGTCTCTTCTGAGTAGGTTAGTGTATATTTCTCTGGGGTCATTGCTACCCTTTAGTATTTTGTTCTCTCATCCATCTATTCTTATCTGCATAAAATGACAAGGTGGAAAAAATCAACACAAAAAAAAGAACGAGAGGCAGTAATGACGGCTAGTGACCTAATCAATGTGGACATTAGTAATATGACAGAACTAGAGTTCAGGATGACAATTCTTAAGGTGCTGGCTGGGCTCGAAAAAAACCATGGAAGATAATAGAGAAGCCCTCTCTAGAGAAATAAAAATCCTTTCTGGAGAAATAAAAGAACTAAAATCTAACCAAGCTGAAATCAAAAAAGCTATTAATGAGGTGCAATTGAAAATGGAGGCTCTTACTGCTAGGATAAATGAAGCAGAAGACAGAATTAGTGATTTAGAAGACAAAATGTCAGAAAATAAAGAAGAGGATGAAAAGAGAGACAAACAACTACTGGACCATGAGGAG